>VYYI01000129.1:0-47783 GCA_021029175.1 Bilobella aurantiaca | reverse complement strand
TGACCAGCGAGTGCATAGGGCCTGGCCGTTACCATGACATTTTTTGTGGAATACTCCCAACCACCCTCGATCCCATGTCGTCCAGTGGAGGAGCATGAGGCTTAACCACTGGACAACTAAATGCTCCCTAATCGAGATATAACTAGGTATTTTTCCTAAAATGTTATACCTCGCACAGGATGAAATCTTCCACAGGAACAAAAAGAATGTTAGGAGTTACAGATTCAGATTTTGTCGCCCCTTCCTTCAAAGTGAAAGACAATCCGTTTCCGGCAGCTCCTTCGAATTTCATTGGTTTTTCAGAAAATGAATCCAAAGTATACTCCCATAAAACCTACGACAAGATTTTACGATTTACTATTATTACAATGACTCACCATTTTATTCATGAACTTACGGCTGCCTTCCCATAGGAATCTGCCAAGGTCAAGAAGAAAATGCGGTGAGTGCTCAGCAGCAGTACATTGATTGTGGGATTCCCAACGAGAATGTGTGCAATATGCTTGTCCAAGCTCATGTCATCACGATCGCCCTTAAGATTCTAATAGACAAATATCAAGTGTTAGATTAAGAAAAAACTATATAAGACCTTTATACCTTACCCTTAACAGCAATTTTCCTTCGTCTGTTTGACGAATGTAAGCATGAATCGCTGAATTCTGAACATAGGGACCAGTGCGCTCGTGCATGTTTAGCAGAAACAAATCCACAAATCGGTTGATACCGTGGTCAAAATCCATATCCATCCATGATTTTGAAATTCGTTTAAACAGCTCCGCAGAAACTAATACGTGCATTGACAATAATACAAATAACGCCTTGAACAGCTTTGGTATGATTGGCTAGCATTATTTTTCGAGAACGAACCATAATTGAGTCGAACGGAAATGTCAGAGATCTGCGTGTTAATAACACTTTCTTCAACAGTGGACTTTTGTATAGTTGCTGAGACTGTCACAGGATTCATAATCTGCAAAACAATAAATTATCAAGTAAAAATTACTTGATCTGCCACGAAATTTTTTACTGATTGCTCATGCTTACCAAGGATACAAAGCTTTGATTTTCTGTGTTTCGAACTTCGGAAATTAAGGAGTTGACAATAGAGCCATCGAAGTTTTGGATACTAGCAACAGTCGAGGCAGCCAGTGGTCGCTTCCAAGTCGGTACCAGTACGCCATTCTCCAATCCGGGAGTTGACATTAAAACCTTTAAAAAAAATTAATTGAACACAGAATACAAATAAAAAGAAGACCAATTTGCGATTCTTAGTACTCCAAGTACCTGAATATCGGAAAGTTTTGCGATGAACGCTTCTGGTGCTGGGTTTTTGCCATCGGGGTTTTGGAGTTTGCTTTGGAGGAGCAGGCGTCCGAGGTCAATTATCAAAGCGTTGGATTTCCTAAATACTAGTAGTTAACGTTTGTAATTTTAAAATTATACCGACTATTTCATTCGTACTCTCCAAGTTCTCCATTTTCTGGTATAATAATATAAGGTGCATCAACGTCTACGGACAGTATTAATTCTCCTGCAGAACTTTTTTGTATCCAATCTTGTAGGTAAAACGAAATGTTCTGTCGGTATTCGTTTAGCCGGGCTTTCGCATTCAATTTCAAGCTACATCCCAAAATGTTTTTCTTTCTACAAAAGTATATATTTTTTTATAAATTGTTGTATTTTGTTACGCTTGTAGTTCAATCTCTTTTGGCAGTGAAAAACAACTGCTGATTTGCTGGATGGTTTTGGCATTGTAAATAATATGCAACGCTTTTGCTTTCAAAGTTATGCGCTTGCTTCCAGTAGTAATGAGTGGTCGCCTCGCCCATTCAAATTCAAGAAAATTTTCTCCAGCGCTCAACGTAGGAGTCTTCAAAATGGGCGATTGACGGGATACCGAAGTTCCAACAGTATCAGCTTGAACGTGCCCAACGCCGATTCGAAAATTGTACCCAGAAACGGCTGGACGGTATTCAAGCCTAAATTAATTTAAAACTGAATTAGTTAAAAGAATATTTACTTAACATTTATAAACATTTGTATTTAACAGAAACACTTACGTGAAATTCGCATTTCTCATGGTAAGCTCAACCAATTGTTTTCCAGTTGGTTCCTTGACGCTGGCGTAGTGAGTGATAAACGTGCTCAACGTATTTATAGAAAGGGATATGCGGTAAGCAACGTAATCCTTGGGATAATTGGCTGGCATCGAGCTCTCACTGTAGCCCATCGCTTGATTCAGTTTCACTTTTTGCTGTTCCGTAAGCGATTCTTGGAGCTGCGATTCAAGTTCCGCTGCGACTTCAGCCGCGTTCAACCCCAAAACCGTTGCTAACCACCCATAGCGTCTCCGATTTTCAAGTTCCTGTTGCTCCACGCTTTCCCTTTTAACTTCAACCTGAGCCCGAACATAAACGATATTGAAGACATCCAACGCCTTTTCGCAGGCGGCAATGCATTCCTTTACTACTTGGCTCTGGTTATGCAACACGACCTTCTGGTAATAGTTCTAAAAAGCGGAAGCCGTTTAACTCTTAGATACTGGAAGCGTTTTAGCGTTCAAGTTAAGCAAGACTGTGATCGCCTGAAAATCCGGTTACCTCACAATAAAGCCTACTCAACTCTCGGTGGCGTTTAATGTTGGCGAAATTCCAGCTTTCACGCTTGTGTCGGATTTCCGAAGCAATGCAATCATACGCAAATTGCCACCTTTAAAAAACTGAATTCTGAACTGAAATATGAGCGTAAGGAAGGCATAATTCTACCACAAAGCGTAGTTTCCAGAATAAGAATGTACTGGAGGGCGGAATTTCCGGTAGGCCTTCCCACGTGACATAAACTCAACGGTCTCGATCACTCGCAAAACATTCTGAAACTGGTGATTTGAAATTCCTGAAAAAAAGCTCAAAATTAAGTAAACTTAAAAATTTATATTGAATTAGTAAAATTTCAAATTTTCCAAACTTATTAAAAACACAAAGATTTATTTACCTAGCGTGAGTTGATTGACCGGAACTTCAATAGAGATTTTTGGCAGGGAAAAGGGTGTAGGGAGGGACTCCGGATGAGGCGTGATACGCACTTTCATTTCCGTCGAAATAGGACCAATTACTGTTAAAGTAAAATAGACAGTCTCGATCTTTTAGATTAAATTTTCCCGACCATAAACAAAAAAGTTGAAGTTAAAGTTTCAGGAACACACATAAAATTAAATGTCGGATTTCAAACTTACAGTATTTGAGCATGTGCATGTGTGACTGGATGAGCTGCTGGAGGGCGTGGAGCATTTGCCCTTTTTCCTGGAATTGCCTCCCGAAAAGATTTCCATCTGAATTGAGATACACTGCCAAGCCATGGAGAATCATATGCTTATGAAATGTGTTGACGAGCGGTGCGTCCTCTGCGGCTCGGCTGGAAGTCCAAGCACTGTCCGTCGTGTGAACTTGAAGATTATTCAAAACAATTCCGAAGCTAAAGGGAGCAATGGGATTGCTAACTGCATCTTCATAGCGAATATGAAGTCCATCGACTCGAAGATGGAGATTTTTTATAAGAAGCATCACGAGACTCTCTTTGTAGTGAGTATTCGTACCACTAGCAGCCGGCCTGGAAGATCCTGGACAAGTTGAACATTAAAAACAAAAATTTGCATTGCAATAATACATCAAATTCTTACAAGGAAGAGCCCCTGCGGTAAACCTTACCTGCCGCCGCTTGAGCTGCTCGACGCTTCTCCTCCACTTCTTGGACCATGCGCATTTTTGTGATAAATTCATGGCGTTCCTCTTCTTCTGGATTGTAAGGTGCGGTTTGACAAGGGCTTATTATAAGGTACAAGTCCTTTAACGTCGCTTCCAGCGACGCCGTGTAAATTTGAGTCCATGGAACTTTTAAGGTGACGGTTCCTTGGATCATTGGAGTTGAAAAAGCGATTTCGATTTGTAGAAGCGTACTTTTCTTTGTAAACAAGAATTAATGCTCACCAATTCTACCGGCAACAATTTTGAAAGGCATGTAAATGTCAACCATGACAGTGCTTTTGATTTCAACATTTCGAAGAACAATGTCACCTATAAGTTGATTATTCATGTAGTTACGGACTTGTCGTGTGGCCTGGTCGATAAAGAAGCCTTTGAACTGTTTAAGTGCTTACCGCGCCAGAAGGAAATTTCCAGTGGTGTTGCGTCAATATTTTCAAAATAATTTCCTAGTACGGACGTAATGATCTCACGGACGTAAGCTTCAAACATGGTGAAGACAGCATATAAAGCTTACTTTAGGTCACTTTAGGTTTAGCTAGATTTAATAATCTTTATAAAAGATTATGTAGTGCACGGTCTGTAAACAAGCATTCTAATAATTCTATGAGGGCGGTGTGTTATTGGTCGCTGTAACAACCTTGATGTAGTGATTCCCAAATAACATTTCGCTGGATGACAAAATCATCAAACCAAAAAGAACCTAAATGCGTACCTTGGTTTCCAGAGTAACTGATTGCCATTAAAAAGCATTATGTTCATAGTAAAAAAAAAGTTGACAATATTGGATAACAACTTTATTAATCAACAGGCTCAGCTAATAGATAGAGTGCTCATTCGTTCGGATAAGTTCTTCGAGGAATTTCTAGAAGAATATTCGTAGAATGAATTGAGGTAATCTGGTGATATCGAAGGGGAAATCACTGATAGAGCCCTTCTGTAGTTCTCCATAGAGACTGATTGAGCAGAGATGTCTTCTGAAAGTGCAAGTAATCCTGCCTGAAAAATAAACTAAAATCAGCATGAAACAATAAACTCAAATATGAACACTTACTTCTCTGCAGAGGTTAATAATATCAGCACCAGAGAAACGTTTTGTTTTTTCTGCGATTTCTTCAAACTGGACGTCACAGGTCAAGGTGGTATGTTTGGTACAATTACGCAGTAGTTTCAGTCGATCATTTATATTTGGAGGTGGAACAGGGACTAAGCGGTCGAATCGGCCTGGCCTCAGCAACGCAGGGTCAATTGCTTCGGGGCGATTCGTAGCTCCCACAACAACAAAACGTCGGCCAAAATCAGATGCGCCTTCCTGCAAATTAGCGCATTAATCTTAATCTGAAAATACTGTTGAATAAGGGTAGCTCCTATCTAAATTGCCCGACCCCTTCGGGAAGTCAAAAAAAATAACCTTGGCAAAAGAATTCCGTTCCCCAATTCCATCCATTTCGGTCAAAAGCATCGAAAGTATCATATCGTTCACGGGCTTCCCAGCCGAAGACTTTGCTTCTCGAGATCCAACTATAGCATCTAGGGAACGTAAAAAAATAGTACGTGAATAAAATATTGATTTTCGTGAAAATTATTCAAAAATATATACGACAAAATTTAAGTTAAGCTTCCTATTTCGGCTGAATTCAACACAAGCAAAAAATAAGTCCATGTCGTACCTAATTCATCAATGAAAAGGACACATGGGGATGATTGTCTTGCAAGATGAAATAAGTGGGCAATTACTTTTTCACTGTCTCCCACACCTGAGCAGAACAATTCAGCGGACGAAACTGATATGAAATTCGTATTATGAGAACTGGCAATAGCTCGAACAAGTGACGTCTTCCCGCAACCAGAAGGGCCATACAGAATAATTCCTTCATGAACAGTTAAAAATAATAAGTACTCGACAAGCATATATAAAAATTAGAAAGTATTAACGCGCATCCACCTCGTGCAGGTTGAATTCCCATTCGTTGCAGTGCTTCAGGCACTGACAGCGGCCAGGCAATCGTCTGTATTAAATTCATTTTCACAGTTTCAAGACCAGATATACAATCCAATCCCTCTGGCGCTGGACATCTGATGACTATGCTGCCTTGAAGAATAGAGGGCAGAACACGAGATATGGCGTACTTAATGTGCCCATCCATTTCTTTTGGCTCGGCAGCTTCCTAAATAGTTGAAGAATGTAGTTTTATACTAACCTGCTCACAATTGTCTACTGATAAACTTACTTTTGCCTTTAGTAAGGTCAGCATTATCAAACGAGATAAATCAGAAGCAACATATCCAGGAGTTCGTCTTGCCAATAACTCCAAATTTACGGAAGAAAGTTCTGGGTTTTCGTTTTGTAAAGATTTTAGAATTTCAATCCTTTGTTGCATATCAGGCATGTTAATAAATATCTAAACTTTCAACAAAAGGATTGAGAAAATAAATTGACATGCATAAATAAAAACAAATATACTTACCTCTTGCCCAAATCGGCGTCCGATTCTCAACTTATCTGGAACCAAATATGGCTTCGAAGTAGTCGCAACAACGACAAGTGGAGCGTTAAAATTTAAGTATTCTGCAACTTGATCCAGAAGCTCAACGATATGGTTTACTATAGCTTGCGTGTTCTTAGCTTTCCTGTAAGTACCTCCAGTGTCGCTGCTACGAAGAACGTCCACATTCTCAAGAAGTACTAACACCGGGTAACTGCAGATACTACAAGTGTTCACCGCATCATGGAATATATTGGAAAGTTTTGTGACAACAGCCTTCGTGTTTTGCGAAAGTAGTTTTGCTTCAACGCTCATGTTATAAAAAAGTAACTTGGCAGAGTATCTTCTCGCCACTTCGAACACTAATTGCCGTTTTCCAGATCCTGTGGGACCGCCCAGGAGAATTCCAGAGTAGCAATGCTTCATCCCCTGCTGTGATTGTTGATTCGAACATATCTGGAAAGCCGAACTTAATTCCGAGTACGCAAACTCAAGTCCTGGAAACGAGTGGTGCTGTGGACCGGATATTGTGGATAAGATTCGGCACATGTACGGTAAATCATGGCTCCTCTGAATAGTAATTTCGGTATGATTGGCTATTTTTCCAACGTCTGCTTGGGAGGATATAGCGCACTCATGCACAAAAATAAAAGATATCTCACTTGCGCACCCTGACAAGAATGGACAATCCCGGAGGTCAACAATTGTATTTTCTTTGACATAAATACCGTAGGATTTAAAAGCATCTCGCATAAGTTGTTTGACAAAACAATTAGCATTTTCATGGTCAAACTGTCCTAGCTTACTTAAGTCCTTGTATATAACAGAAACAGTCATACGTCTAATTACACCGCGCACTTGGATTTGAACCGGATTTTGACATCTTGGGTCCACTGAGTCTGGAATCTACACATAAAAGATTCACTTATTAAATTAGACCTGGTTCGCAATTAATTGGTTGTGCAAACTTACACGAACATGGAACTTTTGGAACTGTTGAAAGTAGCTTTGTAACGAATCTTTGATTGAACAAGCGATCAAGACGTCGAGTTGATCTAACTGTGGAAACGTTTTTCCTAAAGAGCGCTTCAGTTCTTCAGTTACGCTAATTTCCCTGATCCTGATGTCGGAAAAAATTGGACCACCAACAGAAAGACAATGATTTGTTGTAAAGGCTGAAATTCGTGCGATAACCCTTCTACTACTCCGTAGAATATCAAGGTCACTGTCTTTAGGACTTATACAAATTGTGATGTACTCTTCGAGTGACACACTGTATGGATTCTTGAGCAACTTGAATAGTTCTTCGGGTAGTTGCGTGCACTGTTGAAAGTTAAAGGTGGAACTGTCCACGGCCATAAAGTGATGCACTTGAAATTGAGCGAGTTGCTCCATGTCTCTTCTCTCTGTATCTCTTATCGCATAGGTAATTTAGTAAGTTTCGGAATCGATTGGTGTATATGGAAGGCGACCGGCGATCCTTATCCTTATCCTATCATCATGTATGTAAACAATAGTGGTGGTATAATTATTAGAAATCAGTAATAACTAATTAACAGTACTTATTAAGTACTACTTAATCTCTTACTTTAATTATAACTTTAACAATAGACCATTCCAGTGCAAGCGCAGCGTCGTCTCGGTCTCAGCGTTCAGTGATAATAAATTGCTTCCACTTCCTGTCCGTCAGCTGTTTGTTTTACCTTCTTTGCCAATTTCCCGCGTTGAAAATTCAAATGAACAAAATGACTTAAGAGACAACTTTACCAAAAGTGTCTAAAGTATTTATTTAATTAAAATGGCTACTAATTATTTTGTAATGCTCATAATCATTGATCATCAATAAACTTGTTTTACATCAATTTATGCAACCCTATTTCTTGGTTAAAAAAAAAAATTGAGGGTAGGGTAAAGCGTCAGATTCGGCACAGAATATTTCAGTAAATTCGCACATTTTGCATGTGAATTAGGTTTAAAATGTTTGCTACGATTCCGATCCAAACATAAATCGAATTAGAAAATTATAGAATATTATATAGAATTCTATATAGGAATATAGAATTTCAGATTCGACCCAACTGAATCGGTTTTACCGTTTTACCGAATTCCAAACTAACACCTCTGAACTCTTTGCTAGGTAAATGTAGCTATGATTGAAAGTTTTAAAATTGAATTAGGAAAAAAATACTTGATCCACAAAATTAAGGCGAAGTTGAATTTTGCAAATGGTAAAAAATGCCGACGTTGGCACTAATCTTAAGTTCAAGAAATCGCTTTAGTAGCACTATTATTCATGTTGGCTGTGGAATAGGGTGCCCCCTTCACTCGAGTGTCCGATTGCACACGAAAAGTATCCTCGTTTCGGCATCCGCTTTTTTCAATCTGGGATCTGCAGCTGTTTATTTTCTAAATTTAATTGTTTATACTAATTAATTAGTTGTGGCCACACAGTACAGTACGAACCTTACCGTGACAAAAGCCGACTTCGTGACGTTAGCACGACGTGCGTCCGACGGCATCCACCGTTTAGCTCCAGTTCACTCACGCTCAAGGGTTCATAAATTATGATCAAACAAGAGCAAGACGAAGATACAAATAACACAAGGAAACGTGGAGGAGGCGGAGGAGGTAGCCATGATGCTGACGGAAATGGAGACTACGTTCCGCAGAAGAAGTTCGTGCAAGGTGAACAGAACTTTTAGACAGTCATGTTTGTGAAGATTCATGTTCATGGGGAATTTTTCCCGGAATAAGTCATAATTAAACCGTATTTCATTTTTCTTCACAGATCCGGAAGCCGTGTACTTGAAGTTTTTGGTACCACAGGCAACAGCAGGCTCGGTTATCGGCAAGGGAGGGGCGAACATTTCTGAATTGCAAAAGGAGTACAATGTCCACATTCGCATGTCTAAAGCCAACGATGTTTTTCCAGGTATGAATTCCAGCGCAGCGTAAAAATTTTTTTTTTTTTTTGTGGTTTCTGTTGCTGATTGAGTTGAACAAATAATAATATGTCTCAGGAACCGACTGTCGAGTGGCCTTGATGTCGGGAAGCGCTGGTGATGTTTTGACATCAACAATGATAATTTTCAAGCGAATGACGTCGCCATCTGATCTTTTTCCAAAAAATCCTCGGCCGAAATCTATTTCGGACAAGGAGGTAAACAAAAAATCACGTAACATAAAACCTTTATTTCATTGCTTGGTTTGGGTTTTTTTTTAGATATCTCTGATTGTTCCACAAACTACAGCCGGCTTAATAATTGGGAAAGGCGGCAGTCGTGTCAAGCACATACAAGAAGAAGCTAACTGTCACATCAATCTGACCCAAAAGTCGGATCAACTTCCTTCGAACGAAAGAGTCGTCACGATTCAGAACAAAAATAGTAAGTACAAGGGCCAAGGGACTCCTTTGAAAACTCTAGTTCCCGTTGCTTTACTTGTTTGTCTTATTCAGGCAACCTCGAACACATTGAAACTGCTCTGAAGTTAATATTGGATGTAATTAAGCTGGACCCGGCAAGTGGTTCATGCTTAATGATCAATTATGCTGCTGCTGATACGGACCGGCACGGTGGTGGTAATTATCATGGTCATGGCTCAAGACGAGAGAGTTACCCTCCAGAGGACTACTACGATGATCCTCCACCACGTAAATAACTTAATTTAATTTCAGATTAAGCTCTTCTGAAATATAAAATAAAATGTTAATTGAATTAATTTAATTCCCAATTCACATTCATTTCCAATCCATAAGCTTACTTTCATTACATCTAGGGCGACATTGGGATAAAGGAGGTGGCCGTGGAGACATGATGGGCGGTGGCGGCAGCTCCCGTAACGAGATTTCATCGTCACTCGCTGGAGCAAACGGAAGTTTTTCAACAACTAATTTTCCTCCACAAGTTCATTTTTGGTGTACATTTTCTGGGCCTCCAATTGCTAGTAAATTATAATCTTTGAGTGTTCCGTGTTTCTCATCTTCTTCTTCAGAATTCTAATGTCAACTATCTTTGCAGATGGTCACACCCCTCCAGCACATATGTTGGAAGGCATGAAGGCATATCTGCTTAATGTTGGGTATCCGCCAAAGGCCACTCAAGAGATTATATCGGCTTCCAATCTTTTGGCTTCCTATGGTGAGATTATATTTTTAATTCTTGGGCATTAGTTTTACATTTGGATTAGGTTTTTCTGTCACAACAATAAAATGTATTAACACCTTAATAAATTTCAGGGGTTTTAAAACCCGGCAACATTGCCATCTTCAATACAACGCAGCTGCAACCTCAAGCGATTAATCCGTTTAATACTATGGTTGGAAATGGAAACGACTCTCTTATATCAGGCGTTGGGAGTTACAACAATTTGGGGGGAGGAAATGAAGCTTGGCACAACAATGCTGGTGTTGGTAGCATGTTCAACAAATTCCAACCAGGCCAGGGAGGTGGATTAAATCGAGGGTAAGAAATCAACTTATTATTTAATGCTGAAATTTAGTTATTCCATTCATCCGCAATTTTTTGTTTAGATTTGATTCTGGACACGGAGGCGGCGCAATGGGGGGCGGTTATGGGAAGAATGAAATGCATGATTTGAAGGTAAGCTTAAACATGTTCGGTTTGTCACTGATTTTAAAGATGCTTAGAGTCCAGTAGCACCAGTGACATGAAACTTTCTACCTGATTCTTAATAGTTCATCTCAATAATTTATGAATCTCATCTGCATATGTTACATGATGTTCAGAGTAATCATAAGCCACCAACCATCTATGACTTGTTGGAATTGACTTGACTCATGCTCTTATTTTTTTCATACAGAGGAGATATTGATCCGGAGATTGGCATATACAATTTGCTTTGTGCGGCTTAATGGGCTACATTACCTTGATGATCATTTTCACTCAAATTGGAAATACCATCTTATAGATATATGGTAAATGCTTTGTTTATATGATTTAGGAACATCCAGCCTCGCTTTCCATCACTAAAATCATATTCGGTTGTTTCATAATTACAAACTTAAAGACTTGAGCAACTTGTACATTAAACTCTTCCACCTGTCACATGAAGATTTAGAGACCTGTAAATTATTGAAGGACTTAATTAGCCATACTTTCAGTAATTTTGTAGCTCAGGGTATTGATCATTTCTGCTTGCATAATGTACACTTGAGATTCAAGTAATCATAATGGATTTTGGGATACTTTTAGAAAAACTTAAACTTCGTTAAGTAATATTCATATAAATCGTGTGTAATCCAATGACTTAAATGCAATACGCAAAATTTATTTGAGCTTTAGCAAGGCAAGTTTTTAGAAGTAGATAATAATTTTTGAACATTATTAGTTGAAATAACTACCAAACCATATACCATGTACTAATTTCCATGATTGTATAAGAACATTAAAGTAAAAAGCGTGTGCTCCATAATTTTCTTTGTTACGGTATTGGCATGTGTTCCTGTCCAAATATTTTGGTGGGTTGACTTGTGACATTTGGAAGTTTTTCGAAAGCCCATTAGCGGATTCCTAGAAATGGATACGATCTCATCTTTAGCAATGGTATACACGAACTCATTTGCGCTGGAATGTTGGTGCAGGTGCATGCTTCCCATGGTAAGGACCACTTTACAGTCTGAATCTGGAGATGATGTTTTTGGAAAAAATCAATGGCATAAAAGGAGGATGGCGAGAAGAGAAGGCGCAAGGACGCTAAACGCAAGAGCATTGTAGGTCAAATCTCGAAGCCATGGCAAAGAAATCTAAAATCCTGGGCTTCTTCGATCTCTCTCCTTTCACGTTTTCTATTCAAGTTTAGTATTTCGGCCTCCAGCCGAGCTTAAATTCTACGAAACTTACAATGTTACACGAGCTTACTTCCAAGCGGAGAAGTCTCTCCAGCCTCCTTGTCTCCCTCAACATTGAGTGACTGACATCCGCTTCCCTCCTGCGTCAAGTCAAATTCCAGTTTTTGGAATATCTAATTTATAAACGTTCCTTATTAAATTGGCCCCTCACTTTCACTCTCTGTCAATAAGAGTACTCTAATCTATGATTTAATTAGAAACTGTAGTAATGTGCTCTCGTATTTGACCGGAAGCCGAAAAAGCAGTTTAAATAACCAATATAATCGGGTTGTGAAACATTGCTCATCACTCCAGCCAAATCGTATTCACATTCGTTTGACAACTATTTTAATCTTGGGAAGGTTTTCAAGTTTTCTGGGCAAAGCGTACTTATGCATTCCCGGATACCCACGCAGTGTGTTTCATTAATATATCAAATTGTAGGGGTCCTATTTATACTTTCAATTATTTTCAACATTGTCTCCGCGCAGTAAGAAATCTACTTTTCTACGGTTCTACTTTTTCAATTCTTTCCGTTTGACTATTGGAATTTTGAGGTAATTTTACCGGTTTTATTGTTTAGTGGTGACAAAAATAGCCGTGAGATTGAAAAAGAAGTCTTGGACAAGATTCTTGGGGTTGGGATTTATGACAGTAAAATTCGTCCGTCTGGAATCAACGGAAGTAGTAAGTTGATTCCTATAATAATGATTATAGAAGCTTATTGATTGAAGCTAAAACTCAGAAAGCGTAACTATAGTTTAATATTTAAGCTGCTACTACCGTAAGCGTCAACTTATTCGTAAGAAGTATCGCGACAATTGATGATGTCAAAATGGTATGAAATTGAGCTGCGGTTACGAAAAAGAAATATTCATGAGGTTCAATTTGACTTTTTTTTTCTATTAGGAGTATAGCGTTCAACTAACCTTCCGAGAAGAATGGATGGACGAGCGTCTTAAGTTTATCCACCTTATTCCGTCGAAAAGTTAGTTTTGACATTAGAAATACTAGTTTGTTTGAATGTGTGCAGATCAAGTTTCATGTTTCAGGTATCATCCAATACTTGACACTAACTGACTCGAAGAAAGTTTGGATGCCTGATTTGTTCTTCTCGAATGAGAAGCAAGGTCATCTTCACGAAATCATTATGCCAAATGTCTACATTCGAATTTTTCCAGATGGACAAGTCCTTTACAGCATTAGGTTCTTGCATTTTTTTCACTATTTGTAATTTTTAGGTTAATGATTGCTAGCTTGAAGCTGCTGAAAGTTCCTACAAAAACTTTTATTACCTGTCTAGAATTTCTCTGACACTCGCTTGTCCAATGGTTCTCAAACTTTATCCACTTGATTCACAGACTTGCTCTCTGAGAATGGCGAGTTGTAAGGACTGCAAAATTTAATAAATATCTGATATGATGTCTTATTGACTGATAATTTGAACTTTAAGATGGTTGGACTACCGCTGACTTGATATTCCAATGGAAAGACAATGGACCAGTGCAAGTGACAAAAGACCTCCATTTACCAAAGTTTGCTTTGGAACAATTCACAACTGACTACTGTGATAGTCATACAAATACTGGTACGAACTTGTACAGTGACGCTATGGTGGAAAGAAATTTGCTTTTAAAAGTTATCAAAACAATAAGTATATTTTCTACTCTATTTTTATGCAACAGGAATTTACAGCTGCCTGCGCGTTGACTTATTATTCAAGCGCCAGTTTTCATATTATCTCCTCCAGATATACATTCCATGTTGCATGCTGGTAATTGTGTCGTGGGTTTCCTTTTGGTTGGACCAAAGTGCTGTCCCTGCTCGCGTCAGTCTTGGAGTGACTACGCTTCTTACTATGGCTACACAAACATCTTCGATCAATCAAAAGCTTCCTCCAGTTAGCTATATGGTGAAAATTTTAAATAAATACTTGACAGACAAGAAAAGGAGTCCAGTAAGCTTCAGCAACAAATGACTGTTGTCTTTTTTTTTTTTTAGAAAGCCCTCGATGTGTGGACTGGGGTATGTCTTATGTTTGTTTTCGGTGCTCTAATGGAATTTGCCCTAGTTAACTACGCATCAAGATCGGATCAACATCGAGAAGCTCTTAAGAAGCGTAGACGTCAATGGGAACTGGAACAAGGAGCGGCACTTGAAGCCGCCCTGGTTGTGGCTGCATCAAATGACACTTTGAAAGAGCCATTAAGAATTGTAAGTTCAAACATGAAAATGTACTTTATATTCATTGCTCAAATACGTGCGAATGATTACCCCTATGTAGAAAAGTTGACCGTTAATTTGGCGTGAGAATGAGTCCCTGTGCAAAGTGAACGGGATTTGAGATTTTCCTCCCCACCCAAAAGAAAGTTTCTACGGGGGTTAAACATTCGCACGGTAGTTTTAAAATTATTTTGTAAGTGAAACCATTATTTTTAATGCTGTGTCGTAGGAAGGAATAAACCGAAAAACCGATGCGTTGGGAGTAGCGCTAGAGAAGGCAAGAGAGAAGCAATGCGAAATAAATTTTACCGGACGGAAAAGGGATGGATGCTGCAAAACGTGGCTTGCAAAGTTTCCTTCTCGTTCCAAACGTATAGACGTCATTTCCAGAATAGTGTTTCCTCTTATCTTTGCGTTATTTAGTAAGATCTAACTTGCAAAAAATACTCTGCTAAATTAATTGGTAATCTAACTGAAAGTTTGAAATGGTTCTTCAGACCTTGCTTACTGGAGTGCGTATTTGCTCAAAAAAGACGTTCAGCAGTAAGGCTGGGGTAGTAAATTCCCGTTGGATCTGCGTGTCATCAATGCAACACCTGAAGATTTTTAATTGAAGCTGGAAATTCTACAGTTTTCTTCGCTAATTTAAAGGAACGTATAAGCAGGGAGTGTGGTTTTAAGAAAATTAACAAAAGACGTTCCCTAATTTAGCTGTTTAGTTAGTACTTTAAGGGCGGACGCAATCGAGGAAGATAATTTATCGGAAAAGAAATTACTAACCTTTAATACAAAAGTAGAAAATAATTTGGATTTCGACATCGCGATATAAGGTCGAATTCGGATTCACCTTTAGTTATTTATCACGAGTCCTTTAGGAAATTTATAACTTACCGTAGCATAAGTGCTTGAGGAAGTTCTTTTTATAATTGTTTAGGTAGCTAATTTGCTAATGTTCTAGAATAAGAAGTACATTTTTGTTCTTAAAACAATAATTGCTCAAAAATAGAGATTCGAGGCATTCCAGTTTAGTCGATGGTAATATTGATTGGCATTACCTTCCTAAAGAGACATTGTCGATTTGTAGATTTTAGACTGATCTAAGTGTAAAATTATAACCTCTATAATTGCTAATTCATTGAACTACGAGCTTTTGTTATGTTATTACCAAAGTATTACCAATTCAGAAGTTCCAAACACTGGTTTTGCCCCTTGTAGTAATGCCCCGCAATAACGCGAGTAAGCGGCGATGGATATCCATCCATATATTCCCTACTATGAATAATCTTAATAAAAACAATTTTTTTGCGTTTCAAATGAACCGTTTTTTGTTCTGAAGAAGTCAACCTAATAATTTACAAATACAGCTATTCATAGTAGAAGCGAAAACACATAAAGCACCGCAGGATAAGATCTACCACATTCGGACTTTCACCAGAAATCCAAGGAATAAATTCTTGACATGAATATTACAAACCAATTTAACTTTACATTTACCAAGTGTTAGCTTATAGCTGTGAGTAAACAAACATGCTGCGTTCAATATTTCTTGTATACAAGTTCAGTTAAATTAATTTTGTGTTTGAAGAAGTTTAAGACTAATTAATATTCGGTTAGAACATTGCAAACCGAAATTGTCCAAATTACGTATTTATGCATTTCTTTTGGAAATGTTCCAAGGTTTATTTTTGAATGTGTTAAAATGTTGCCCTATTTCCACAACTGCCACTTCCGGCAAGAGAAACTGAATTACATGACAGGAGAGAATTGAGTTGACTTTGAGGAATTGCTTTTTGTATTTTTACGACGTGGCAATTTACCATGGTTTGACACGCTTTTGTGAAGTGGACGGTCCAGACATCCACAAAGGGGAAAGGGACAAACATTTCCAGGGATCGTGGGTCCTTGAAAAGGAGTCGAAATGGCGTTGATTGACGATTTTGAAGTTGACAATTTTGGAGGTGACATGAAGTGCGGGTGGGCGCTGAGGGTGGGTAGGGAGTGAAAGGTGTGCTTTCTCCACTCTCTCGAGATGAATGAGCATGGAATCTCAATGGATTTGGGACGGTGGACCATATCCAGATCAGAACCCAGCCCAGGAACTCCCACTGTTTGTCCCACAAGAATCATAGCCCAATCCACAAACAGCTCCCGATGCAGGCACAAGCACAGACACAAGCACAGTCACGACTTTCATAACCTACTCCCAACTTCAGCCACTTCAGCCCAACAGTAGTTACCCTGAAAATGAGTACAAATCACTTACTTCCGCTCTTTGCCCTTTCTTTCTTCATAGAATTACCAAATATTTCGTGTTTGTGAATACTTGTGACGGTGCGTGTCAAGCGAACTCCAGGTCCCCTTTCTCCAGGAAAGGTAAGTCGACTGGCAGAGATCAAGTTGAGCCCAGTAAGAATCAAATCCTGCTTCCTGGCCCTTGGACACGAATAGGATTGGCCGCCCAAGGTGTGAAGGTAGCATGGAGACGTTTATCAGCTTTCTCCACACTTGAGAGCCCAGTCATCAAGGGAAATCGTACTAATGTGGATTTGGGCTTTTCACTTCCCTCTCTAACTTTCTCCTTTCTGATTGACAAGATAGGGAAAGTCAATAGTGGAACGTGGCCATGGGTCGTGACAACGAAGGCGGTGCTGGACTACTTTGAGATTTTCTACAAAATATTTATTATTCAATAACCTTTCTCCCAAATTGCCAATTAGTTGTGATTGCAAAGTCAAAATATCAGAGGCACTTTCAGTTAAGTGCATTATTGAGACAGAGTTAGCACTTTAGTATCAAAGGAGATTTTTGTGTAACAACGACAAGTGACTGACACTGAATCCGTCGTTACTGCCAGTTGTTAAAGATACTGGAAACAAAATAGGAATTAATTGTAATCAAGTCAGGTAATTTGTTTTTATACAAATTAAAGGGTGATGTAGCCGTGAATGTGAGGCAGATTCAACAGGAAACAGGGGAAGGGGGCACTTAATTATAGGGATCCGTGTGAAAGAGAGTCAAAATAATTAATGATCGATCGAGTTAACCGATAATTATTCAACTGTTGCTTCCACCGATAAATTGCATGTCATAAACTTAATGGGCATTTGCATGCGAGACGGAACTTTTTGTAATAAGTAAGAATTAGATTGGATTCGTTCGATCGATTTTACGTTTTTATACAACGGGAGCCCAATCCACTCTAACTTTGTTATTCTTTTCAATTTGTTTTCGAGGAGAGCACCTTAATGACAATTTTAAAGCGGCCCAACATGTCACCCGAAGACTCGGCGTCACGGATCCAGGTCAACGTTTGCCAACCGTCACCGCCGTCAGTGGGCTCCTCTGAAATCCAGATGCAGCTCCTGTCGGCTCCTGTCGAAGCGGATTTCGGAATGGTTGTGGACGAAGAAAGCGGCGGATGGAAGCCAAGGCGTTACAGTACCAACACACCCTGCTCACACCTTCAAAGTAAAAGCAACCTTGTCATGAGTCCAAACGTCCGACGACGGCGGAGCCTCGCTTCCATCAAGTGGAGTTCCATTGCCCGACGGTTCAGCATGGGCATCTCCCACACGGAAACCGAAGACACAAACAGAGTAAGTCCTCTGTGTCCTCGTCATTTACTTACCTCCAATCACGCCCTCAGCAAGGAGAGAAAGTGGAGAAAGTAACTCCTTTCTCCGCCAAATTAATTAAGCGCTCTCGAGGCGTGGCCTTTAGTCTTAATTTGCATTTAGCGGCTTAAAAAGCAGTTGAGACTTTCTCTCTGAGACTTTTCACATTTGTCCTCAACTTTCTCTTTTACCGTTCATTCGTTGCCTCTTGTCATCTTTCACTTCAATTGAGGATGGACGCAGTGGACAAGCATTTGGGAGTGCGTCTTCTTTTTAAATAGAAAGTCAGGAAGGCTATTTGTGAATAATAGATGTATTTTTGAACTCTGTAGGCCGTTGGTGAGGTAAATTACTACGTGGCCCAGTTTCGGGATTCGCTGATTCACATAGGCCAAGCGAGAGATCGACCCGAGATGCGGGAGAAAGTGAGGAGAATAAGACGCCTTTGCATCGAATCCTGTCGACAAGCGGTCTACCTCCTTCTACAACAAATTCGGAGGTAACGAAATAATTTATCAAGGTTGAAAAGAAAGCAAACAAGGAAGTGAGGTTAATCAACAAGAGCAACTCAATTTTCGAGGCGTCCAATCAAAATGAGGAACACAATTCCCAGCAGAGTGGCTTTCAAAGGCAGCATTTTGTCGAACTAAATCGATATCTAAGCATTAGTGATAGGAGGGCTGAACACAATCGGCAGCATTGCCAAGAATGTTTGGCAAAACAAATTAAAGCTGGAGTAGATTCTCGTTAGCGTCAAGGATTGTTCGATTTTATTTCTGAAGCAGCCTCTCACTACTAGGATGACATGCGACATGGTGAATAGACAAGGGACAGGAGGTGAAATTGACATTTAACATACGTTTCTGACAAATAATGCGACAGTTCCGTCAGATTTAATAAATTCTACGACGAGCCCACTAAAATTTAACAGTTTTCTCTTTCCCTTGAACGGAATTGAGCTCCGAGGTCGCCAAAGAAAGATTGCTTGTGGTAATTTGCTACGTCGCAAAATGGAGACAAATTGGTGATTAGGTTTTTTTTTATTTAGAAGGGAGATTAAAAGAAAAAAATCGTTCTGCAAGGCTGAATGAGCTAGGAACTAATTTTCTTTCCTTCTAATTTGACAATGGAATGAGCATACATTTCCCAGAATATTTTCCGCCTTGTTCGTTGTCCTCAAGTCCTAATTAATTTTAGCGATGTTACCGAGGAAATTCCGGTCGATTACAGTCCTCAGTTGGTTCTATTATTCTTCTGTACTCAACTCCTCCTTCGAGAACTGCGGAAATGTCGCCGCCTCGTCATGACGCTGCCCATGGACATGACGAACTATTACGGTAAAGATATTACTCTCTTAAGCAAAACGTTCCCGATGAAGTTTGTGCAGACACATTTTTCACATTAGTAAATAAATGATACCCTTGGGCTCTTGGAACAACTTTCATGCTCCATTTGCTTTCCAACATTTCAAACTTTTATTCATGGTTCTGAAATTTGAATTAAAGAAATTCCGAAAAAGAAAGTTGAGTTTTAAATCAATCCTATGGAAAGTTTTTTTTTTTGAAATATTAAATTCTTTCGCAGCGGATCAGCGTCCTGGACCCTCGAATCTCGGTGGAGTTCTCTCTCAGATCATTCTTTGTCGACAACTCAATCCCGACTTCAACATCGAAGAAGTGTGTTCAGTCGACAAAGATACTTCCGATATCTCAGACCTTCTCAACGAAATGCAGGAATTTATGCCTAAGGAGAATACTCAGCAGCCACTTACGGTGGGGCAAGACGACATGTTCACCAAATGGGCCCGAAGGCGTCGAAAGCATCCGCTCTATCGAACCTTCGGCTCCCTCTGCTGTGGAGCCAAACCACCCCTTCCCAACACAAAAGTTTTATAGAACTTTCGTTTTAGGACTAAATTTTTTTTTTAATTCTAGAAAATGAACAAACTGCAACAAAAAGTGATCAATCGAAAACGAAAAAATCTGTTGAACGAAACAAAATCGAAATTACAAATTAGATACAACCGAAACCTAACATAGCCTTTTACATCTCAAAGTAGAGTCTATCGTTTCTAACGCACTCTAGGTTACTAGTCTGGTAGGAGGTTAGTCACGGTGCCTTGAAACCAAAAATCTTAATTTTTTAGTAACATTAACAATTGAATCATCGTAGCTACAAGGCTGGTCCTGTAGATTTCAAGGTAAAGTTAGAATCACTTTCATGCTTTCCAAGTAATTAAATATAAATAGATGCCTAGCCTTGTCATTTTTAGAATTAAATTATTAGAAACCTTAGCTAATTGAGCACCGTGTGTCAACATTTTACCGTCTTTCAACTAAACAAATTGTGAAGTCTTACAAAAAGGTTGTGTTTTCGAAAATGTAATTTGTGTCAGCCAAAAATTTTGTTGGGGCCCTTAATTTTATTTCCTGGAACTTTAGGGTATGCTTTTGTCAAAAATGCTTTCACCACTCTATTCCTCCTGTAAAAGCTATCACAAGCCGGGTGACAAAATACTCGACATAATTTCGACACCGAAAAATCACTGATTACAGTCTACAGTAAATAAGACTTAAGCGGCTCTCTTCGCTTTGAAAAGACAACGGGGAGTTGTAAAGGTATAAAGCACAGAAAATTCTCAAAAGCGTACTAAAAGCATTAAATAAGTGCAATCCTGTGTAAGCGTCAATTTGGAATTACCCTATTTAAACTCTTCTGTCTCTGAAATCAAGAGAACGCTATTTATGAACTAGAAAAAAAAACATTTCTTTAGAAGCACTTACTAGGATCCTTTGCTAATGTAAAAACACTGCACAAATCAGTAGCCTAAGCTTTTAGTACCTACCTTATTCCAACGAGTACGAGTCAGTACGTTCGTGATATAAATAAAATACTCGCTCACCCACTTACTATTAAAATATTACCCCCTAGCCATCACACCAAGATTCAAATAGCAATAAAATTCAAGTTATGACTTCCTACAAGCCTTGTGAATTTAGCCATACAAGTAAAGTTAATCACATTAAATTAATTACAAAAAATAGTCTGAAAAAGTCGTTTGTAATGCACTGATTTGATTGGTCATCTCCTTCAGCTCAGCCTTGCTATTTCGAATTCGTTGAACATAGCCTTTTTTTTATTCCAAATTTGAACTTTGAATTTTATGTTCGATAAATTTTTTGGCAGAGTTTAAGGGTAAATTAAACTTAAAAAGCAGTGACACAATCGTGTTCGACTGCTATCGAATCAATGGATCTCAAGTTAAGATTTCAACAAACAGTGGACGAAGATGACTGTTACATTATGGAAAATATCCTTTACTTTTTTCAACAAATTTATTTTAACCAATAGGATAGCTAGATTAATATTGGGTTAGATTGTCTCGAATTAAAGTAGGTAGGTACTGTGTATAGGTATTTTGTTGCACATGAAATTCATGAATCGAATAGTTTTGCTTACGATGAGGAAACTCACCAATTTTTTTTTTTAGCAAAAGGAGTCATATATTTAAACTTTATATCCTTTAGTATATACTTGAGGTATTAAAACGATAGGGGAAATTGCTGGTACACCATTCAGACGAAAGAATTGATTACGATATTTAGAATAAAAAATGAAATACTGCGACGTTTCAAGACATTTCACACGATATTAGTTAGGAGCTTTTGGGATAGGTCCAATGTGGACTTTGGGACATAAAGCAATATTCAATAAATAATAGAATCATAATTTCAAATCGATGATGCATCAGTTTCCGGAATGTTGCTCAAGGGAAGGCCCCCGCGACCCCAACGATAAATTGGTGGACCCATAGTGAAGCAGTACTTTTCCTTCAGAGGCTCCTCCCCATGCATCCAGTACATTACGTAGAAGTTGCACATTTCATCCTCGTTTGTAGGACTGTAAGTACATTTTTTTTTAATTAAAATAAATAATTCGTCAACTCCAACAAGAAATCAAATGTTGCGCTTACCCGACTCTTGTAAATCTGGATCGGTTGCTAACCATGGTACATCTCGCGGCCTAATGTAAAAAAAAAAGAAGATAAAATCATTTTTTTTTCATTTTAAGATAAATTGACTTACCAGAATGTCACCCTTCTTAATAGTCATCTCGTTTTCAACTGGATAAAACATCTGTGGCCTCATGGGCTATACGGAAAGAAGTAAATTTATAACTTTTTAATTAACAGCAATTTGATTATTGTTACTGAATTTTTGCAAACACTTACATTCTTTTTACCGATGAGGAGCCATTTATCGACGCCCATTGGACCACGCCTTACGCGATACCCCGAAACTACTCGTCCTATAATTATTAAATCGAATTGAATAATTCAATTGTTGAAACATACTCAATGCGAATGCTCATGCGAATATCTAACTTGACCTGTAAAGTCATTTGCATTCTACTGGCACTCACCTAAGGAATGTGTGTGAACCCTGAATGCAAATGGATGCATAATAACGTTTTCGTTCATTTGACAAGCAGCTTCCATATACTCAGTACTTTTAGGTGCAATGAATCCATTGGTTCCAAGAAAGTATACACCAGCAGCCTTTGGTTGTCTAAACCAAAGAGAAAAACAGTCGAATACGTATGTGCCAATTAAAAGCAACGATGTTGCGTGCCTCATAAACGTTTTACTTACGGAGTTTCAGTGTAGATGAGTGATACCCCCGAAGCGTCAGTATTTCCACCTGCAAAATGCAAGTTTAAAAAATAGCCCAAAGACTGAAGATTTAAAGCAAACAGTTGAAGAAATTGATGTCAAACCTTCGACAAATGTTGACACATCGGCGTAATGAACCTGCAGGACCAAGTACTGAATTGCCGTATTTCCGCCAACTTTGAATGCTACGCCATTGGGTAACTCAAGCTTGGGAGCGTCCCTCGCCCAAGCGTAAATTATTTGCGCCCCTTTAGAACAAGGACTCGCGCTTTTGTAGCCAGGTTCGTTCGAAGACGCCATTTCGTTGCAATTGTACACTTCCTCCTTCTGGCCAGGTTCCTCGCAGCCGTATAGCAACATGTGGTGTGCTACATCCATAGTTGCATTTGGCTCAAACCCAACTGCGCATGTCAAATACAATTAGAATAACGTAAACAGGAGAGAGCTAATGCCGGAAGAAAGGAAATATTGCCAAGTATTCTGATTCTAATTGGTTTTCGTACTTACCCACGAAGTACTCCTGAGATGGATCCACCCTTATCGGCGTACACAAATACGATTCTGGCTGAAAATTGGCAATCCAAGCACATTTCAACTAATGAAAAATTATCACGTCATGAATCGTATTCGTAACTACCTTACCTTTGTAGGTTGAACATTTGGCATGAAGATAGGGAACGAATCTTTTTCGAACGCGTATACATGATCCGAAGTCCAAACAAATCCGTGAATCAAAATCGCAATTAAAAAGTTAAGTGACATCTTACAATTCCGTAGCGGTCAGTGGCACACTTAAAAATATGTTAGCCCTCAATGCACTTGCATTGACAGAAACTTCTGAAGAGACAGCAAATTGGAGAAGTTTTTCTCCGTATGCTTTCTAATGCTTTTGCAACAAGACCATAGAAACTTTCACTTTGATATTTGCGTGGGTTTTCAACTGTGACGTTAGAATTGCGGAATCAATAAAAGGCTGGAAGCGCAGTCTCCAGGCACTTTCCCTCAACCTTTTGCAAATTGCGAGAACCGTCGTGCAGACAAGGGTCGATGCGAATGCGTTACTGAGCTAACTCTACCCGCGTCTTAAAATTAACGCAAGAAACGTTTGTAGCGTGACAAATGGGCAACCTAGAAATAGTAGAAGTCCTCCTTTGAAGAAGCGGTTTTGGTTATGGAGGAGGGGCACATTTAGCTTTGCTTGACTTCCCGTGGTGAAAATAAGACAATATGAAAATGTTTAGTTTCTTTTGTGAGATATGCTTGAGATGCATAAGTAAGCACGGGATCAAGATCTGTCATGTCATCACTCATCTCCTTTGGATTGTCTGTCATTGCCACTTGTCCTATTTCCAATTCTTTCCCCCATTTGGTCCGCAATTCATCAATTACGCTTGTAAGAACGATTTTTTCTTCCTCAGGGACAAAGCAATGAATTGGGCATGGATAGATTGAAACGGTAAAAAGCAGACTGATAAACTTTTCTTCGAGTAAAATTGGGATTGAGGAAAGAGACATTTGAATTTTTGTTTGTTACCTTGATGTCAAATTCAACGCTTCGAACGCTAAATTAAACTATTTTAAATTAAATTACAAATATTTCAGTTGCGTACAATATATTTCAGTGAATTACATTTCTAAACTTTCGTTTGCTACCTTTAAATAAGATTACACAGAAAATATTGATGTTCTCAAGATCTCATGTCACGTGAAAAATTTTGCGTCGCAATTGGCTTTTAAGCGATTCTCATTGATTTTATGTTGGATTTGAAAATATATGCTATATTGCGTCCTCAGCGGAATAGGCAATGATATGGAGTCCACTGGCAGTGATGACCGAAAGATGAGAATCAATGAAATCCACACCAAAAATTGCAGTTGGAAGTTTGTGGTGAGCAGCAATTACCCATTGATTAATTTGCTCCATAAATTTGTAGACCAGAAGAGTCTAAGATTAAGAAAACAATTAGTATGAGTACTTCCAGATTTAAAAAAAAATCAATCTTACACATCCGAAAGTTCCAACGATGATTTCAAAGTTGCCATCGAAATCTACATCGGCGACACAAAGGGCTTGAATTGCATCCCATCTTGAACTGAATTTGAGACACTTCCCTTCTTGGAAAGACTTATTTACGGCATCACTGTGTACCAATATAATTGAGTCATCAGTAATTTTATAACAGATGATTTGTGTATTTAATTTAGTGATTTTCCACTCATACCTAAATACAAAAGCTGGAGAATTTGCAGAAGAGGCTACAATATTCAATGTAGAATCATTCCAGTAGGGTTCAATGGCCGTGATGACCCCATCAAAATTTGTTGTAACCCTTTTAACGCATGGACCAAGGTCAATATCCTCGTTTAACGAAAACATGGCGTCCACGGAACCCCTCGTTGCGCTGAGTCGGCTTGCTTTATCCTCCTCATCCGAAGAATGATCTTCATCTTCTTGAAATACTTGATCTGACTCAGTGCTTGACTTCTTTCTGTATATGGCTGGTATTGGAGATAAATTCCTGGCAGTTTCCGGCTTTGAAACTATGAAGCTCTTCAACTGCCCATCCTCAAGTCCACAAATTGTAACCCGCTTCCTTGGGTACTTTAATTTTACTATTTGAACTCTAGTAACCACCGATGGAAATACACCATACAGTTCTGGAAAATAAATTTGGATAGGTACTTGAGTGAAACTTTCAGTTTCACTGGTTGGTTTATAAATGTGAATTCGACAGTCGGACCCACTGAGGAGGAACAACGGCTCCTATTTCATTACGCCCAACAAACAACAAAACATCACTTTGAGAATTTCGGTAAGTAAATCCCAAGAAGTCTTACATACACCCCTGCTGCATTTTTAGCACGAGTATGACAAAGATGATACGGAATGAAGTTTAATTTGAACTGCACGCATTTCTGTCCTAATGTTTCCAGGTGGCGTAAATGCAAATTATCTTTGGACAAGTTCTTAAACCTTGTGGTTGACGAAGTGGATGATCTAGAACTCGAACTGGAATCCGAACTCCTGGAGGGAGAGGGCGAGGCTTGGACATCTTCGTGAATATCTAGAAGTGGGGCCCAGCTAGCATAGAAATTGAGATATGGCGTCTTGATTTCTTCGATTCCGATTTGTGTTGTCTGTAAGAACGTAAGGCAGTAATTACCCCAAGTAAGATCAAATCGACTTTTTTCGACTACCTGGATGAATGTTACTCCAATTATGTGATGTACATCTTGACAAGCGTCAACTGCAATTATATCGGAACCAACTGGAGCGTGATAAGAAACGAAAACGACCTTGTTTATTGCTAAACTTCCTGGAGTCCTTGAGTTTAAGGAATGACAAGTGTGTACTTACTAGGGATACTGGACAGTGGCAACTCGAGGAGTGTTGTTGAGTCAATGTGAGCAAGGACCCTTCCGTAATTTCCAGATGCCGTAAGCAGAACCTTGCCAAATCTAGAGGTGGAGTAGATGTTCCCTTGACCCGACCCGCGAATAAATTGAAGCTCCCTCATTGATTTCAATCTGAACCAGAATGGACAAGCTATCGGTAATAATTACTAAACGATTATTATAACAAGTTATCAAGTATTTCCATTAACTTACTTTCACTTTCCAAACAAAACCACTTTAGAAATCAATTGAAATTGATGTTGTTTTTCATTTCAATAGATTTTAATTCCACATCTTTCTCCATATGGCACAACTTCGCGCCATCAAATTTTGAAATCAGGACCATTGTTGTTTATCGTAACAATTGCTCCAGACGGCATTTGCTGACAGTATCTTAACCATACAAATCGAAGATAATATGCAATTGCAATTGGATTGATTCATTGCCGTTGTATGAAATTACGGATTGCGAAAAACATGGCTAAGTGTTTTCTGAACCCCGTTAACTCTACTTCTTGTATAAAAATGCCACTTTTATTATTATGTAGTAGTCAGGAATTTAATTTATCAACTTGATTATTATAAATTTCTTATAGTGTCAGTCGTCTGCTTTAAGTTTCTTTCCTTTCATCCTCAGCGGCATAACCTGAACCTCCAATATGTGAATAATATCAACAAGCATTGCCTCAGGCAAATCGCAGTAAACAAAATAAATTAATAATTAATTATCCAAGTTTTTTCTCATTGTTTCATTACATTTTTTTAGGCTTCCTATTTTAGCCTCTAAAGTGTTTTTACTGTTAGGTATGTTTTACTTGTCATGCACGTCACTTTAGGTATGATCTTGACTATGTAATGAATTGCTTCCGCTCAAGGCTCAAGAATTGTGCTAACATTTTTTTGACTTGAAGGGTCCTAGAACATAGAAGTAGAGGGTATATTTGTGTGAGAATGCGGGGATGTAAAGGGAGGATTGAGGTTTTTGTCCAAGTCTTGGCTGGTCTCGAAGTGTAAAGTTTGCATTGCATTGCATCGCAATGGATGTAAAGTGAAAGGTGTGTTTGGAGAAAGGAGAGAATGGGAGAAAGAATCAATACTTTCCACACAAATATCTTCCTTTTCCTCCACTTCCTTTTCAGCCACTTCAAACACTCCAGCCACCTTCAACATGCCATCAATTAAAGACAGGCACAGGAGAACCTTCCCCAATTTCCAGCTCAATGCAGGCTAGCCAACCCACGCTCACCATTAGTCTCCACCGATTCATTTCCCTCAAATGGGGACACTGCTACCGGAAGACCGACACTCCACCATACCTGACGCTTACAACGAAAGTTGGCCCGCCTATGCCACCACCGTCGAGATTTGCGTCGCTTTAAGGTAAGGCTCCAGAGGAAGACCATTTTATAAGTAACTGTTCCGCAATTAGACGCTCCAGGGTGTTAAGCATTTCATTCTGATTAGGGACGTCGACTACCATTTCTCTGCCAAAGACAACTGCCCGGTGAAAACATCAAGGAAAACGATTGCCAGGAAAGTTGTAGCGTTTCTCAAGCCTCCTGGATCACTTCAATGGGTCGAAAAGTGCACAACGGAAACAGTGTTCCGAGAAAAGAGTCCAATATTTTCCACTAAGGTAAGAAGTGCTTACGAAGAGGATCCGTTCAGGCATTTACTTTTAGCAGTAAAATTATTTTTGAGCAAGCAGTAGAAATTATATGGAAGGTTCTACGGCGGTTCCGCTACTAATTGGTACCAGTGGAAAATTGTTTTTTTGCCTATTTCTAGCTCTGTTTCCAGTTCGAAAGTCAAGATTCTGAAGCAATTTACATCAAGTTTGAAGTCCATGACGTCTTTCACGAGAACGCGATTCATTCGGCGCTCTTGGGGAGCGTAGAGGTCAAGTTAGACAGGCTTCTGGCCGCTGGGTCAACTGGACTGGAACTCGATATATCTCCGCTAACTGAACCCTACAAGCAAAATTCCAGTAGATATCGAAACGTTATTAAGCTTGGCCGCCTTTTTCTCCGAGCCGAACTACTCAAGACACTGGACTATACGGTACGTGCAAAAAACGATCTAATGGTAAAATATTACACTTCCATTGATATCCGGCAGTACTTTTCCTCGCTTCGAATTTTTTAATCGTTCTCTTCTGAATAGGTGATTCTGAAGCTTGGTTTACGACGTAGTTCTCCAAAATGCTTCTTCCGCCCAACCGCATTTCCATACTACTTTGAAATGTACAAACTGAATGATCAAACGCTGTTCGAAATTACACATCCCTACACGCTGGTTCATAGAAGTGAGCTAATTACGCATGCGGGTGGAGAAAACGACTGCTGGAATCACATTGTACTTCCTGTGGCACGCATCTGTAACGGTGACATGGGAAGGGTTATTAAGCTGGAAGTGTACCAAGCAGATCATCCAAACATACCCCGAGGATTTGCTCTAACAAATTTGAGGTATAATTTTGTGTTCTAATTGTACGCATGTAATTTGTTCTAACATTACGAATTGGCCAAATTTTGGATTTATGTTGCAGGAAAATGCTTATTGAAAGGGAACTTGTCATTCCCATAACGCGATCTGACGGAAAAGTAAGATTAAAAGCATAATTTGATCTTATTTTTGTTAAAATTAAGCGTATAATTTAAATATACTATTTAAATATAATTAAATTTATAAATTAAGCTGTTGTTAATTTTTGAAGCAGATTTCCAACAAAATCTGCTTATATGCTCCACTTTGCCACGAAGTACCTTTGCATCCTTTTCACTACTACTTAAATAAAGGCCTAACGTTGCACCGTGCGTATGCTGTCGATTATTCAGGTACTTAAAATTCCATTGCGCTAGATTTTAATTTCAAATTTAAAAAATCCGTATACCCATCAATTAGGTTCCAACTGGAATGCTCAAGTTCATCAGCGTCTATCACTGCACCTAGTTGACCTGGATTGCGAAAGAACCGCTTACGAGGAAGCGTTGATCATGGCTGCTCAATCAGTGGGAAATGCTGCAGGGGGCGATTCGATTTTCTATGGATTTGGAAATACGCTTACAAAGCCATACATAGCCACTTTCGGCGAAGATAATCACATCTGCACGCTTTTGACAAATTACAAGTAAAATTTGCCTTACCATTCTAAAAATACCGAAAATTTTCAAATTAAATATATTTCACAAGAAACCATTTCCTCAAACTATCCCTTGAGTGTCTGCCGAAAAAGGTTATTTCTAACTTCGAAAGGTGAAATATTCCAGATTTCATAGGCTTCCTTAATGACGCTTTTAAAGATGATTTTCTTTGCTTTCCCAATTGGCAGAGCCCTAGTCAACGACGCTTTTAAAGACATTTTATAACTTACCCTTGTTCTGTCCTAGAGATGCGCTGAACAGAGCTCACATTCTGGACAGGATGGGAAGTATGCGCGGCAGCATCGCTCCAGTGGAAAGTGCTGACTCGGAATCATACAGTTGTACGCTGGCTCCAGTACTCGCTGACATTGCGTCCCTCGTCACCTTCCGAGCCGACAACTTCGAGTACCATATTGTATTCATTTTGACAGATGGACATATATCAGACGTAGAGTCCGTCATGCAAGTAAGTTGAAATCGAGCTTGGAATCGTAAACTTTTAAAATTCTGAGCTAGAAACTACGCTCTTATTCATTTCCAGGCGATCCTGGTCCTTGCCAAACTACCTGTGACGATAATCTTTGTGGGCGTGGGTCTGGGTGATCTCCAGCAGCTACTGATGCTGGAAAAAGACTGGACGCATCCCGTCACTGGCGAATTCCCTTGTCGCAAAATGGTCCATGTCATCCACTTCCGAACTCTGTCTGAATGGCATTCCGCAATCAAAATTCAGCACTACAAATCAGAGCCAATTGAATTATTTCAAAAGGAAATCTTTTCACCCCTCCGCGAACAGCTTCCCGGATTTATGCGGATATTTAAAACTGCTATATAATTTATTAATTTAGTACATTTTTAGTTCCTGTTCTGTCACAATCATATTTAAATTTTCAGTTCATGAAAGCCAAAAATGTTGTGATACAAAAGCTCCAGTGGCCAATTGTTTTGATATCCCAAACTTAATTAAAAAGTAATACGAAGAAACCCCGAATATTCATATCCTTCGTCGCTGATTCCTCATTTTACAAGCAATGGAATTTCCACTGAATCTGTTATGCCTAAATAACAAATCAGGAAAGGAATTACGTACAAAATGTAACAGAAAGACGTAATGAAAGACATTGTGACAAATAAATGTAAACGTTAATTTAAAGAAAAACGGCTATTTGACTCTCGTCGATGTCAAAGCGTTCTAAAAAAAAAAAGTCTGGGCTAATTAACTAAAATTTCCAAATTTCAAAATGGGCGTTTCATTTTTAATGCGTTTTCAAATCCTGTGCGTCCTATCACTGGAATCTCTACGATTTGTATTGCATTTTTCAAATCAGTACTAACAAAACAAGCCCATCATATGACAGCGAAAAGAGGAACCTAAAAAGTGAAATTATGAAAAGTGAAAGCGTGGAAAATCGCACGGAACGGGGAAATAACTGAAGTGGATGCGTCTAATACCTCTATAATAATTTCTGTATAATATTTGTATGATAACTAACTAACGATAATAATCTGTACACGAGATCGATATAGTTATAATTTGACAATCATATTTGGCTTTATATTCAGCTCTGCTTCATTGCCCAGATCTGCTCATGTAAAGCAAATGTTATGTCAGAGCTCTCTCGGTCTCTTTCCTTCTCCTGCAACCTGTCCGTGTTGTCGACGAGAGTTGTTAGTTAATTAATTAATTGGTAATTAGGTTCTGGACGAATTGTCCCCTCGATAAGGACGGATACGAGTGGTTGAGCCAGTGGTTTACTAAAGGTCACTTGTTTTGGTGACCTCTAAGTTATCGTTACCGCTGAATTTGGGAGCAGAATTATTATTTGAAATTTGAAAAGGACAGGCTCCATCCAGCTGTCTCGTTACTGTCACTGAACAGTGAACACGTAGGAAGTTGATTCCCAGCTGTTACGGTAATCAGTTAATTGCACATTATTACGAATTGAATGTATTAATTGAAAAGGATCAGACATGATTGTCAATGTAAACTGAATTTTGTCTTTTGAACAGGACTTTGTTTTTATTTTGCATTTTTAGGGGGTCAAAGGATACTCATTTACTTTTTCTGGTTACCATCATGCTTCCGCTACATACAAAGTCACCACTAGCTTCTCAGTCACTTTTGTCCAAAGGTTACGCCTACATACGCCTAGTACTGGCTGATGTCAACTCTCGGAACTTATTCCTGTTTCTCATTCTCAATCTAAGTTTTGCCTTTGTCGAGCTCTTCTACGGAGTATGGACCAATAGCTTGGGCCTAATTTCAGATTCATTCCACATGTTTTTCGATTGTACTGCATTGTTAGCTGGACTCGTGGCATCGGTAAGGAACTACTAGGTTGACAAATTGGGCCTAGATCAAGTATTGATTAGAATTGTTAATTTGTAATCGTTCTTGTGCGCGGTTTTCTAGATAATCACACGCTGGAGAGCAACCGACAAATTTACGTATGGCTATGTTCGGGCTGAGGTTTTGGCTGGATTTGTGAATGGTCTTTTTCTACTATTCATTGCTTTCTTCATCTTATCCGAAGCAGTAGAAAGAATTCTTGAGCCTCCAGAAGTAAAGCACGAGAGATTGTTTGTTGTCAGCGTCTTGGGGTTCCTTGTCAATCTTGTTGGAATTTATGCCTTTGGGCATGGTCATGGCCACGGTGGAGGAGACTCCCATGGACATTCCCATAGTCACGGTCATTCACATTCCAACGTATGTGGATATATTTTATTGAGTCATAATTTCATTAATAAGACAAATGGGTTGTAATCTCAGGGTGCAGCACATGGACATAGTCATGGTCTTTCAGATAGTGAGAACAACAATATCCGCAACTCTCAAATAATGCAAGGCGTCTTTTTACATATACTTGCCGATACGTTGGGATCCGTCGGAGTCATTGTCTCTGCCATACTTATGTGGGCATTTGGATGGATGATCGCGGATCCAATTTGTTCAGTGTTTATTGCTATACTTATTTCCCTTAGTGTCCTCTCCTTGATCAAAGGTAAAAACATCAACAAAGTTCTAAAATTTACCAACCGGTTCGATGATTTCATGATTTTCAGATTCAATGTTGATTCTAATGCAACGACAACCGACAACACTGGATCATCTCTTACCTTCAGCATTACAGCGTGTAGCCCAACTTGAAGGCGTGCTCTCCGTACAGGAACCGCACTTCTGGACTCTCTGTTCAGACGTCTTTGTTGGATGTATTAAGTTAGAAGTGGCTAGAAATGCAGATCCTCGCTACATTGTGGCACAGTCAACGAATATCTTCAATTCAATTGGCGTAAAGAAATTTAACGTCCAGCTTGATTACTCACTAACTTAATTATTAAATCACTTAATTCGTTACTTTTTTTTTTAAATTATAAATAGTTTAGTAGTTTCTATCAAATCCATTTGTGATACCCTTTATGGCTTAATTAACAAATAAAGCGACTATTCAGGTTGAGATCAGGAAGATGTAAAAATATTTCTTGAACAATCTGCTTATTCAGAAGTAAAAAAAATAATTCAATGAAATAGCCACAATAAAGTAGCGCTATACTCTTCTTATTATAAACGACATACATTCAACAAAATAAAATTGTACGGTTCAATTGGAACAGGCATCTGTCAAAGTGGATTGTCTGATTTGGCGTTCATTGGATTAGGGTGACTCCTACAAAAGAACAACAAAAGTGGCGGAGTGCAGGAAGGTGAGAAACTCACGACTTGAGACATTTCTTTCAATTTTGATTCGTAGCAGATTGTCATTTCAGCGTTGAGCTTAGATTTAATTAACTCGTTAATTGTTTCTTGTCATTTCTTGATTGAGATACCTTGTACAATAAACCATTCGATTTCATCTGCTGGAATAGTGACGGGTCACTCTCGGAGGAGGTTAACCTAGGTATTTACATACATTTAAGTTAATCATAATTATCTATCTGCCTGTCATTCATAGTAACATTTTTTGACAACAAAAACTATGCATCTGCCAACTAATCATGAACGTTTACGAAGGAACACTCGATAGACTCACCAAGGACAGCGATGCAGTCAACGAATCTCCAGTCTTTTCTAGCAAGGAGTTTAGAAAAGATACTAAAAGAACGTGATATCAAGAAATCTTACCATGCAGACCTTAGGACATGTTGCGAGAGCGTGTTAGGTATGCTCTGCAATTGGATTTTCTACGATCGTTTTGCTGTAGTATTTGAAATCGGGTATTAGATTGTAACCGCCGTATTCGAATTACATATTTTGTTTTTAGAGGATCTTAAGAAGGATTCTGACCTTTGCGACAACGATTCTGGAACTTCGCCTTCTCCGATTCCGTCGGCACTTCCTCTTCCTCCATCTTCAACACCTGTTATCATTCCAGAACACTACTTTTTACCATTCGAAAAGGCCTGTACATCAAGGAGCCCGAAAATTGTTTGCACAGCCCTCGACTGTCTACAAGTATGTATTCACAGTCGCAATGCAGTGCATTGTAACTCCTTAATGATAATTTGTTGTTTGTCTGGCAGAAACTCATTGCGTATGGTCATCTGAGTAATACTCTGTCAAAGTCATGCAACAACAACACTAGTATTGATGTCATCGTCAGTACGACGCACCTTATTAATCGTCTCGTTGAAGCAATTTGCTCCTGCTTTACTGGCCCTACTACAGATGAGGGTGTTCAACTGCAGATTATCAAGGCTTTACTAACTATAGTTACGTCTCCACACATTTCTGTTCACGAAGGAACGGTCCTCCTTACCATCCGCACAGTGTACAACATATATTTAGCAAGCAAATCTTCGATTAACAGCACCACCGCTAAAGGGACGCTCAGCCAAATGCTTAATGTCATCTACATTCGAATGGAGAGCGAAGATTATAGCACTGAAGCTTTAAAGGCTGCACTCGGGGATACTACAATTATCACTCCTAAGTTGAATAAAAAACAGAGTGAACCGGATCGTGACAGTGCAAAATCAGAAGAAGCGATCAAAGTAAACGGATCTGTCAAGCTTGACGTGTTAAACGGCGATGTCCTTCAATCTGATTCTTTGTCGCATGATTCACATGACACAGAGTACGAAGTTGAATCGGAGCCCTTTGAAGCCAATGACAATTTTCCTAAACATCATTCACCTGACGTAAATTGTAGTAACCCTGAGTTTTCAGAGCAATTGCCTGAGGCTTCAGGTATCGATACTACTGATCGGGAGTTGAACATAAGTGAAACGGCTGAAAGTTTTCCGTGCCCAAACAAAATATCACCAGAGGCAACAGATGAGCCCCACGATTCAGATGAAAGCGGGAATATCTTGGAAGCATCTGAAAACCAATTGGGGGAAGTTTCTAGAAACCCGTTTGAGGAGGAACAGGAAGTAGAGGTTAGTACTGGTGGAATAGGAAATCCATTTGAGACAGATGATGAAGAACCAGGAGATATCGTGCCAGTTAGCGGAAATCCGTTTGAAGAGACAGTAAAGGTTAGCTTAGGTCCTGATGAAGTTTCTCATGAAGCTGCAGAAATGTCAGTCGAGGATTCGCAGTGTGAAAATGAGCAAGATATTTGCGGAGAATCAGTAGCTCACACTATATCAACCGAAACTGAAGTTGCTTTAGAGGAGAAGTGCGATGGAACTTTACTAGCCGAAATTCCCATTAATCACCATCCAGATGAAGTAAACGTTTCCTCCAAAGGCACTGTTAATGGGAAAGATAAGGAAGAGCCAACAGTTAGTCGAGTCGCGTCGCAGGTAAGTCTATTTTCGGGTGGAAAATCTGTATTTATTTAACATATTTACTTCTGTAATAAAATAGGAAAGCCTGACTAGTACAAATGGAATTGAAACTCCGACGGACTCGGGCAGTTACATTCTTGACCCTGCGAATACTAATACGAACACACTACCAAGCCAAGTGCCCGCCTTTAATCACATTCTTCAGAAAGATGCCTTTCTCATCTTCAGAGCCCTTTGCAAGTTGAGTATGAAACCTTTACCTGAAAATAGCCCTAACGACCCCAAGTAAGTCGCGCCAAATTAAATGAACATACTTTTATGTTTAAATATATTATTTCATTTCGAAATATGCAAAATATATTCTAGTGAGAAATCAGTATTTTGATTTCGACTTTTGAACTTTTAAAAGTAAATTCTACTAAAGTTTTGTATGTCATAGATCTCATGAGTTGCGGTCGAAGATTTTGTCACTTCAACTTCTTTTGAGCATTGTGGCGGATCCCGGTCCGGTTTTCAAAACGAATCCAGTTTTTATTACGGCCATAAAGCAATACTTATGTATCTCTTTGAACAAAAATGGTCTAAGTCCTGTTCCGCTAGTGTTCGAGCTCTCGATGAAAATTTTTGTCCAAATTCTGATACATTTTCGAGCACATTTGCGCACTCAAATTGAGGTAAATTGAGTTACGATCACAGACATAAACAAAACGTAATACCCGTTGGAGCTGATTTGAGAAACAATCTTTTATTGCTAGTTTTTCTTCAGAGAAATTATCTTTCAACTGCTGGAGTCCTCGTCTCATAGCCCGAGTCCACACAAGTCACTCACGCTCACCTCTCTTATTTCCATTTGTTCAAATGCTCAAATCATTGTAGATTTATATCTCAACTATGACTGTGATTTGGGTTCTGTGAATATTTTTGAGCGACTGGTAAATGATTTGGGCAGAATCGCGACTGACTCCTCTGATTTACGGATTGATGGAATCCGAGGCCTTGTTGGAATCCTTCAGTGCATGGATGAATGGAGTCGACCCAAGGAAGACATCGAAGAAGTCGTGGAGGATAATCCTATTCAATTTGAAGTCATGAAGTCGCACAAGAATACATGGGAACAAGGACTTTTTTTGTATGTGTTTATTGTCTGGAAAATCTCGGTAAAATTATATGTGCAATGTTTTAATTTGTTGGGTTTTTTTTTGTAATTTTCGAAGGTTCAATCGAAAACCCAGCGAAGGCCTCAAGTTTCTGCAATCAAATAATCTCCTTGGACAAACACCGACTGAAATTGCAATATTTTTTCACACCGATGATAGAATAGACAAGACGGGAATTGGAGAGTATTTAGGAGATCCTGATTTACTGCATAAGCAGGTAAATTGTACTATTTAAACTGAATTGAGAGTATTCTTAATACTATTTAATATTTATGTAAAGGTTATGCACGCATATGTGGACCAGTTTAATTTTAAGGATCAAGATTTTGTTACGGCTTTGAGGTACTTTTTGCAAGGCTTTCGTCTTCCAGGAGAGGCTCAGAAAATTGATAGACTCATGGAAAAATTTGCCTCTCGGTACTGTGAATGCAATCCAACGTAAGTGTTGCGTTCTTTTACACCATTGCCAGCGACACATGCTGCAGTTGTTAGTTTTTCTCTCTGATAAAATATTGAAAATTAGAAGAATTATTATTTTCTCTTCACAGTTCGGAAGAATTATTTGCCTAATTATGCATTTAGTCTTCCTCTTCAATCTTTTTTGAAAGACATTAATGTTAATGTTGACATGTGTTCCGCGCCGACATGTACTTTTAGCATTAGTTAGTTGTCCTTGTCCAATTATCTTTCTTTGTATTTCGAATATTTGAAATTTCAAGAGTTGCCTGATATTTTAATTAATATTTTATTTAGAAATGGTATATTTACTTCTGCTGATACTGCCTACGTCCTTGCCTATTCAATTATTATGCTAACAACGGACTTACACAGCCCACAGGTGTGTTGACTACTTTTTGCTGTAATTCTGAAGGGTGTTATGTCCGATGTAATAATTGAATATTTTAGGTGAAAACAAAAATGACAAAAGAGCAATATATCCGGATGAATCGTGGAATCAATGACAGTCGTGATTTACCTGAAACCTATCTCTCTGGTATTTACGACGAAATCGCCGGAAATGAAATAAAAATGAAAAACTTCTCAAAGAAACCTGCTGGAAACAAAGGCTTGATGGGGTCTGGGACCGCTGGAAAGGAAGAACAAAACTTCACAGAAGGGAAGCATTTAGAACACATTCGTCCAATGTTCAAGGTAAAGAACTAAATATACTTGGATTTTATTCATGATGACTCGTGGTTAAGTTTACATTATTTGTATCTGTTTATTAGCTGGCTTGGACACCATTTCTAGCATCATTTAGTGTTGGGTTGCAAGATTCCAATGAGCAAAACATTTCCACATTGTGCCTGGAGGGGATCCGGCTAGCAATACATATTGCTTGCATTTTTCAAATGAGACTGGAGAGGGATGCGTATATTCAAGCCCTCGCAAGGTTTACCCTTCTCAATACGTCATCGCTAACAGAAATGAAATCGAAAAACATTAATTCCATCAAGACGTTGATAATAATTGGCCAGTTAGAGGGGAATTACCTAGATACAGCATGGTTGGATATTTTGAAAGCAATTTCTTCATTGGAATTGGCTCAATTGGTGGGAACTAGGAGTAAAGATGTGACAGGCGGGCTTGGTGGACTAAAATCTTTCACAATGCTAGAGTCACAATCGCAGCCACATAATCCAATGATGATAAATTTGAATCACTTGGATCGTAAGTTTGCCAAATCTGTTTCTGCATTCATTTTGTCTACAAGCAAGAATGCAGAATTTGAATGAAACTATATTTATACTACTGATAATTGTTGCTGATTCATGGTGGTGCCTTTTTATAGCACTCGTTAAGGAATCTATTACTTCGACCTCGTCTCAATCGATACTTGTTGCCGTCGATCGAATATTTACTGGATCTACTCTCCTCGACGGCGATAGCATTGTCCAGTTTGTTAGAGCACTGTGTACGGTTTCCTTAGAAGAGCTCACCTCGAATCATCCGCGAATGTTCAGTTTGCAAAAGATCGTCGAAATCTCATACTACAATATGTCTCGAATTCGATTGGAATGGTCAAGGATCTGGGAGGTAAAGAAGATTTAGACAAATTCTTGTTTCCCATCTTTACTAATTTAAACCTTAATGTATTCCAGGTTTTGGGTGACCACTTCAACCACGTCGGGTGCTTGACGGACGAAATTGCTTTCTTTGCAGTCGATTCTTTACGGCAACTCAGCATGAAATTTATTGAAAAGGGAGAATTCACAAATTTCCGATTTCAGAAGGACTTTCTGAGGCCGTTTGAATACATTATGAAGAAAAACTCGTGCGTTATATAGAAAAACCTTGCGCGTTTGTTACAATTTCGTTGCAATGGAAGGTGTGGCTTTCATTATGTTTTATGTGGCTTTTTTTAGGTCACCCGCAATTCGAGACATGATTGTCCGATGTATTACTCAAATGATTCACCAATCCGGAAAAATCCGCTCTGGGTGGAAGAATATATTTAGTGTCCTGTCTCTTGGTGCTAATGACTTGGATCCAAATATCGTGGAAATGTGCTTTATCACGACCAATAGAATTATTGGTAATTAATTATGTATTATTACAACTCGCTAGGAATAATGAACATTATCAAATTGATTTTTTAAAAATACATTAACATTTGTGACTGTTAGGTGAACTATATTCAACTAACCCGACAATCTTACTTGATTCGTTCCAAAACGGGATCAAATGTCTTTCGGAATTTGCGTGTAATACAAATTATCCTGATATTAGTATGGAATCTATTCGCCTTATTCGCTACTGTGGAACATTTGTCGATCAAGCACCAGATGTAAGTTAAACGAATGATATCTTTATAGCATAGCGTTTTATTTTAACATTCTTCTTTATGAACAGCTCTTGATTGAGTGCATGGACGAATTAAATATTCCACATGCAGACAGAATATGGGTTCGGGGGTGGTTTCCAATACTATTTGAGCTTTCGTGTATCATTGGAAGGTGTAATTTGGATGTCAGAACCCGTGGATTAACTGTACGTGCCTGATAAAGTATCTCGGAAAATTAAATTCGTCTCCACTTGTCTATACCTATTTACTATTTACCTCTTTTTGACAGGTGATGTTCGAAATCATCAAAACTTACGGCTCTTCATTTCAACCTCATTGGTGGAAAGATTTGTTCCAAGTCATTTTCAGAATTTTTGATAACATGAAACTTCCCGAACAATTGAATGAAGTATGTATTCTTAAACTAAAAACTTTGAGCAGCAGAGGAAGAGGGATTGTTAAATACATGTTTCATAACACAGAAAAAGGAATGGATGACAACAACATGCAATCATGCTTTGTTTGCAATCATCGACGTTTTTACGCAATATTACGATGTTCTGGGTCCACTTCTTATGGACGAACTCTTCAAGCAACTCCAGTGGTGTATTGAAGGAGGTATAATATCTATTTTGCGCCAAGAAGGCTGATATGGCAATTTCGAGAAATTCGGTAATTTGTTGCTCCGCTCTAGATCCAACGTGTCAACTCTCAATTTCGGCGATTCACTGTTTAGAACATCTTGTTCTTTCTAACGGTTCCAAGTTCAACGCTGGCGTTTGGAAGAGCACAGTTGAATTTCTAAGAGGAATCGCCCAATGGATGGTAAATAATTTATGATGTATAACATTTTGAAGTTCATTCAGCTCGAGAATCATCAGTATTTTCTTCTATATAATTAGTCATCTCAGGGGTCAAGTATTACAACTTCTAAGACAAGGAAAACTGCCAAACAAATGTCGTTTCCGAACGAACTTATCCTAACAATCGACAACATTGTATTCTATCAGTCGAATGGAAGTCGAAGCAATGATGAAAAGGTAGTGCCTTAATTCAATTACTCTTTACTACCTACAGTTTATATTTTATAAATTGTAATCTCAATTGTAGACTACACCTCAAGATTACAACCAAGAACAGGGTATGTATCCTTATTTGAACGACGAGAATCTACTTACCATCTTAAATACGTTGGAGTATTTTGGACAGGTGGGATCAATATTAAAAAAAATAGTACAAAAATATAAAATGACTATATTCGAATGTTTCATCAGGAGCCGTTTATCATTCTTGAGGCCATGAACACTAGCGTTCGCCTTTTATTCCGTATTTATGAAGATCCCCTACAGCCAGGGATACAACCCGAAGTGGAACAGCGTCTGTTGAGTCTTAATTCGAAGATACTGCAAAATCCGGAGTGGGCAGGTCTGCTCAGCTTGTCATTACAAAAACTGAACCAACTTCCCAACGAAAAGGTAAGACGTTCCAATTTTGTTTCCCAATTCCGATTTTCAAAGCCAAAACTTGTGAATCTCAACTTCTAGTTCCAAATACACACCACAAAACACTACTCTCATCTCTGTGAACTAATAACTATGGATTTGGACCTTGATGTAAAACGCCTCCTCAAGCAGTACTTTCTTCGTATCGGTTGTGTTTACTCTATTTAATTAAGCAGGAATGATCCATGCAAAGCTTTACTTTTAGTGCGCCCACGAATTTAGAATTGGTGCTTGGAAGTTTGAATTTTTACAGACGCAATTTTTGTAGTAAAAATAATAAGTGAATTTACTTTTCGATACTATTTGAGTAAGTTACTGTTTTTTTTATTCAGCTCAGATATTTTCTCTTCCTTTTTGGCTTCGATAATTTTAAGATCGACCGTATTTGCGATATTTGAGCGTTGAAGTTGCTCAAGGAGTTATGCTTGATCAATGTCTTAAAGTTTCTGGATTAGCATTGATGATGCACCACCACCACCATTGCATATAGCAGCTACTCCATACTCTCCAGTTTTGAGTACATGGGTCAAGTGACATATCAGGCGAGCGCCAGACATGCTGAGGAAAATATTTGTTATACTTTTTTCTAAATTACTAAACTTTTGTTAAGCTTACCCAATCGGATGACCAATGGAAACTGCGCCGCCGTGTACGTTGACTTTGGTTGGATCCAAATCCAGCATTTTAATATTTGCAAGTACAACCACACTGAAAGCTTCATTTATTTCCCACAGGGAAATATCTTCCTTTTTTAGGCCATACTTTTGAAGGAGCTATAGTTTGAATATACAGTTAAAAATTGTCAAACATAACTTCAGGCTTTAGTTCCCATACTTTTGGTATCGCCAGCGCTGGAGCAATAGGAAAATCAATCGGGTCCGTAGCCGCATCGTAGTACCCAATAATTCTTGCCATGGGTTTTGTACTAATTTTTCCAGCAGCTCGTTCACTAGCCAGGACGAGTGCAGAAGCTCCATCATTAAGAGTTGAAGCGTTTCCTGCAGTAACTGTTCCGCCTTCTTTCTGAAAAATGATAAAAACTTTCTGACTTTGTTGGAAATACGGGTTAAACCAAAGTTCAGTTGTACCTGGAACACGGTGCTTAATTTTGTGAATTTAGAGAAGTCTACTTTTTTGTACTCTTCATCCTCTGAAACAATTGTATCAGGCTTTCCTTTCTTTTGTGGAATGGATACTGGAACTATTTGAGATTTATAAATGCCTTCGGACTGTGCCTTTGCTGTTCGTTTATAACTCCCCATTCCGTATTCATCCTGGCTCTCTCTGGATATCTGCAACTTTTTGGCCGTATTCTCCCCGCAGTTACCCATATGAAATTTATTATAGACATCCGTTAAACCGTCAAAGACTATTCCGTCCTAAAAATATTTGAATACTAATGAAAAAGAGATTCTCTTAAAAATCGTAAACCATTCACTTACAATTAACTGAACACCACCGTAAGGACTGTCACCCCTGCGCATATAGTAAGGAACGTTTGACATTGACTCCATCCCACCGGCAACCATGATATCCTGGTCTTGACATTTTATATTTTGAGTCGCCAGTGCAATTGATTTCATCCCTGAAGCGCACACTTTGTTTATTGTTGAACATTCTGTGCTGCTGGGTAGTCCTATTATTCATGAAAAACATGTCATATAAAGGAACAACACAACCTTAGTTCTGAATGCAGCGTTGGGCCTTACCGGCAAAAATTGTAGCCTGCCGGGCTGGAGCTTGTCCTAAACCACCCTGACATACGTTTCCCATGTACACTTCTTGAACCTGTTCTGGAGTAAACCCGCTTCTCGACACTGCTTCCTAAAAAGAAAAATAACTTTAAAAAATAAGTATTACATATTCATTTAGTTTCATCAGTGTCAGTATCTATGTTATTTTGAATTATGCAAGCCGTCGCGTTGGCCTCGGCCTTATTGGTTTAGAATTGCGCATGCGGTCCTGCGAAAGCCACAAATTAGAAACGATTATCGGCGTTTTATTCCTATCCAATGCGAAATCCAGAGCGGAATTAAATTTGAAATTCTTAGAAACCATATGCTTGCATTGTTAAACTGCGATAAATCGTTTTGCTCATGGATTGATGGACAGATACTGGAAAGTGGAAAGCATTCCATGCATCGTCGGACTCGGATTCGGACGCAGAGGTTGAGGTTATTTTATTGGTTTAGTTACCAACCTTGATTGCAACAGCTCCTAATTGTGTTGCAGAAAGGGGAGACAAACTGCTGCGAAATGACCCGATCGGCGTCCGGACAGCGCTGAGAACAAGTACATCGCTGCCAGCAGCTGATAGCCTTGCCGAAGTGCTTAATTTCTTCCAGCTTTTCCCATTTATCAAACTTCTTTCAACCTGTCTTCCAATAGTTTTGAACATGGTGATAATTAACAACCTCGACTAATTACCTCTAGTAATTAATAGAATTACTAGGGTCACGGGCACCGGGGATCAGAAAGCAGAGGTTGAGTATTGAGTATGAGTTGCTCAAGCGAATGTGAAGGCGACGCTGAAGCAGAAGCAACTTTGAGTCTTATTTGCCTTTAATTTCAATTGCAACATTTAACGTCTGTCTTATCATCGCTCACATAGGGTTTTCTCAATTTATGACAGATCTCACAATTAATTCACAGTATCGCAATTCGTAAATTAATAACGAGTGGATTAGCTTTACAATGAAGACATTTTACCCACATTTCTAAAGCAAGGACAATAAAGAACCAAAAGTCTTAATGTGGACAAATGTCATATGTAATTGTTGGTGAAATTGTGATCTTGGACTACAATAATTGTAGGTAATTGAAGCATGGACGATTAGTCATCGAAAGCAAAACGTTGGTGTTAAGTGCCATAAATAGCCGTTGATCGATCGGTGACGCTACAAGAAGCAAGACGGCTTCATCTGAAGTTTTTGTGGCTATTGTTGCCAAGGTCAAAGTTCCACTTGCGTCACTCTTCAGAGAAGGGCCAAGTGACATGCACCACTTGGAAGAGTCCACTCAGGCATCCGCCCTACTCTGGGTACAATTCCGTCCCACTCGTGCGCCAATCATTAACGCCTTCCACACCCAGGCATAAGTAGATGACTCTGCACAATGTTATGTGCTTAAGTGGTTATTGGTTAACTTGTTAGGAAACTACATCCATACCCAACCATGGGTTACTTTTTTTTTACTAATTAGTAACAAGTTTTGAATTTATATTTTTACATAGTTATATAGTCATTAAAACTAATATGCTGTAAACTTATGCTTTTTGGCAATGCTCGACCGTAAGAGAGAAGGAACAACGTAGTTGATTCTTGCTTACCTTAGGTGATATTCACAATTTAATTCATATGTTTAAAGTAAAAATGTAGCTTACATGTGAAACATGGAGAATTCAGGGATTCAGAGTATTCGTTAGAATTATTTTGACAGTCAGACTTTACACTGTACATAAGAATGTAAGAAATAAGCACAGGTTGTGCTTTAGATTTTTAGTATTATTATTGTGCAGTTGCGTATACCGCACCTTCCCAACAACTGTGGTATGCAATGAGTCAATAATTGAGTGAATTTCCTCTCCTTCCTCCCCTTCTCTCTATTTTTATTCTGCGCCTTCTGCCATGTTTATTCCACTTACAACGGAAATGAATGGGAACATTTGCACTCCGTCGACACTGGGCTCTTAGTTCTTGGAGGAACCAACCATTGATTAATTGAGCAACTCAAGGTATCAAACTCTGTTTCACTAATTAAGTCACTGTCAATTACCATGTGCTCACTTCCAGACTTCTAAAGTTGCTTTTGGAACAGAATCTTAAGAACAGGACAAAAAGGGGCGGAGCCTTTCTTCGGAAGCAAAAGCTTACTAACAAGTATTCATGGATACTGCTTCTCAAGACTGTGTTTCAGTGACACCGAGGAGGCTGGATTCGTCCTCATCGTTTACCCACCGTGTGTCAATTACCATTGAGCCCTCGGCCGCAGCTAGGGTCGACGTTGGATACTCCTTCAGTCGTCCTTCGGCCAACACCAATTTTGAACCCCTCAAGTCTGAACAAACTCGGTTAAACACGTTCTATTCAGCCGACTGTCCTTGGCCCGCTGCTTTCATCAGTCCAGCAGAGTGTGCGAAAGCAGGATTCTTCTATCTCAGGGACGGAGATAAGGTATGCAAATGTCATCAAGTTGTTTAATGTGATTTATCTTAGCTGTAACCGTGAAACTATTTACGTGTATTTGATTTTTTTTAGGTACAATGTGCGTTTTGCAGAGGCGTAGTCGGTGAGTGGGATGATGGGGATCTCCCTGCCGTGGAACACAAGAAGCATTTCCCCCGATGTCCGTTCATTTGTAATTTGCCTGTGGGGAATGTCCCTATTTCGCAAAGTGACCAAGAAGCAAGATCTCGAGTTCAGGAAGACCATCAAACGCTTGAAAGTTATGGCTTCGATGTATGTGGCCCATTCGAGGCGCTCGTTGACGGTGGAGAATCGTATACAAATTCTGAGGATCAAGGTAGGTTATTTCTGACTTGTAGCTCCTGGCTGTCTGCTTATTACTGATAGTAACAACTTTTATTGCTTTTGGTGCTGTCAAGGTCAAACTAATTGGTTATTTGTTTCTGTTTTGATTTTAGTTCATGTGAGAGGAGCCTTGCCTCTAACTTCTGATACAGAAGATGTCGCCACAAGTTTAGCAATTCGAACAGGATCTGGACCAGCGAGGAAACATTTAGTCACACTGGAATCTCGTATCAAAACTTTTACGGATTGGCCCAAAGTAACGGGGCAAAGTCCTGAGAAAATGGCAGACGCTGGGTTCTTTTATATTGGCACATCCGACCATGTCAAATGTTTTTACTGTGATGGTGGTCTTCGGAATTGGGAAGAGTGTGACAATCCATGGAAAGAACATGCCCGGTGGTTTGCTAATTGTCCATACATTTTATTAAATATGAAGGACAAAGAATCTGATTCTGCATTCGCATCAGAGGTAATTTTAACATCTTACACTATGTGTATTGAACATTCTTTTTAATTTCTCGTTTACTTGACAGAAATCAAACAGTTCAGTTAGTTCGGAGTCCGAGGATGACGAAGCATCTTCAAATCGTACTAGAAGGGAAGATTCTCCTACACCAGCAGAGTCATCATCACCGGCGCCCTCCACATCAGTAAGTTCATACAAAATGAACTTACAATAAAAAATAATAATAAAGGAAAAATATTTAAAAAAAATTATGTTAATTCTTTTTAACATTTCATAATAATACATATTTTTATGAAAACTTAGGATATTGGAAATTCTGATTCTTATTCTTCCGAGTCTGATGAGGATGTAACTTCTCACTCCATTGCGGTTAAACTCGTTAAAGACTCTAGGAAAATTATGGAATGTCTGAACAGACCAACCCCTATGCCTCCTGATGTAAGATTTTCTTCTTAACGAGGCTAAGATAATCCGATAATCAATCGCTGTGTATTATTTTTTAATAATGTTTCGTCTATTTTAGGAGTCAAATCAATCAGGCACAAATGGTAAGAAAAACCATAATTCGTTACTGTTAAGTTGTTTTGAGTAAATATTTCTGAAATCCGAAATTTTGAATATGCATTCATGACCTGACAGTTAAAAACCTGTTCAGTATTGTGCTCCTGCTCTTCGTTTTCGTAACTGACAACTGACTGATATTTTTCACTGGTTAGCTCTGCAATCGTTGCTCGAAATCTCCTTGTATTTTACCATTTATTGGTTTCTATCGTTCGATTTTCAAATTTTTAGAACTTCAGAAATACCTGTCATGAAAATTTTCACTAAGTGTGGTTTTAAATAATTTAAATTGAAAATGGCTCTAATTAAATCTTCAGGTTCTGATCTTGCAGAAGAACTTCGGAAGTACAAGGAAGCTCGTCAATGCAAAATTTGTATGGATAGTGAAGTTGGTGTAGTATTTTTGCCTTGTGGCCATCTCGTCTCTTGTGTGCGGTGTGCTACGGCTCTTTCAAACTGTGCGCTGTGTAGGCAGCCTATTAAAGCAGTTGTGCGGACTTATTTGTCATAAATACCTTTTTCGTCACCCATCATCACCCACCAATTAATCTACGCTTAGCAGCTGTTTACGGCAACATCAAGGAAGCAGAGCAAACCTCACAGTTCAAATCAATTGCATTTCATCACTTGCTCTGGCGCTGGGTGAATACATCAACAAATGATATGACGAGTCAATCAACTTGAGATGCGCTAAGCTTTCTGGCTTCTCACCCACTCGCAATCAAATGCCTCAACAAACACCCCAGACTCCTAACACTGAAAAACTTAATTTACGTTTCTCGAATACCCCGTTTTGTAAATAAATTTTCGCAACGCATTCAATCTTTCTTAAGTTGTCTACACCTTATACCCTTAGTAAGTTAACCATGAAAAAATAATACTAGCATTGACTTTTTCGCAGAGCAATGAATTGCCTTCTGCTTAAATCGGAATAAAGATTATTCTTGTACAAACAATGTGTGGATGCTTACTTATTGGCTTTTACAGGTAGGGTGCAGGTTTTTGCTAAAACAACCCAGCCCCCCAGAGGCCACTGTTCATACGGTGAATGGATACGATTCTGAGTTGAAAATGAAGGGGTTAAAATGTAAAATTACAAATAGTATTTTACTCTTATTTACAAGACAATCTCGAAATCTATACTTATGTTACTAAAAGTTCTACATAAATACTTCAGACGAGGGTTTGATCTATTTACTTACATTATACGGTTTCAAGGGAATCGTAAAGAAATAGAAATGCTAGACGTCCATCGGCTCTTGCCGAGGATTTGATTGTCCCAGTCCTGGAATTGGTTCTATGAGAGCCGAAGTTCCAGTGATACTCTCGACGGCTTGTCCACCGCCACTTGACACTGCCGCGATTGCAGAAAGTCCTTTCTGTAAAATTTGCAACTATAGATCTGTTTCTTACTATAGCTTACATTTAATTATAATATTTTTGAACACACCTCATCCTCACTATCGGATGAAAGCGTTAGTGTGATGGGTGACAACGATAAATCTGCTGCTGGAAGTCTTTTGATTTTGGTCTTAGGAATTTCAAGATTAGAAGCTCGAAGCCGGGAAAGTTTTCGTTTCCGAGTGTCGATGCAGGCCATGATATCAATATCATCGTCTTCCTCTGTATCTTCCAATTGAAGCTCCTCGATTTCATCAGAGTCAGTTTTTTCGTATACCATCTTCTTTCCACGCTTAGGCTTGCAGTGGATGATACTTGGACGGGATTTGAATGGCTTACACAAGCGCGACGGTCCCTTAAATTTATAAGTTTCAATTTACTTAGTTTATCGATTATTGTTCATGTAACGAAATACAGTGTCTTCAAATAAAAACTGCACACCCAAAATCCAAACAAGTTATTTATTTTGAAACCATGGCGGGAAAATTAAGCCTAGATTCCATTTTGTGTTT
>VYYI01000128.1:0-47889 GCA_021029175.1 Bilobella aurantiaca | reverse complement strand
AACAATACGTCCCAAATCTCCGACTAATTTTCTGCAATGCATTTACGCTGGAGTTGGACAACCTTATTAGACAAACACCGCCGTCGTCGCTAAGACGAACGGCGCTTTACCAACCTTGGTAGCACGCTAACAAGTAACTTATAATTAAATAAATATGCAAGAGCCTTGCTAAATTAGAATGGAAATCGACCTAATCGGCCCTGAATAGGGAGCATAGGGGTCAGTTAACGATTGACCGACTATTCCAGAAGAATTCCTTTTATATGCTTTGGGCAGAGCTTCATCTCTTGCTACGCTATGCCAAATCCCTGGATGCCAATTACATGGAGAGCTCGATGCTGGAGAACCGTTGCTGGAGAAAAAACACGGACGAAAACGAAAAAAAAATGGAGAAATTTGGACTAGGAGAAAAGTCAACAGGAGAAAGTAAAAGTCATTAGGAACCCAAGCCATTAGCGGACGCTGAAAGAACTCGCCCTCAATTGCCTAGTCTCCAATGCCTCCATACATTTTTAACAATGAGCGTTATTTCCTTTCGTATCCGCTACGACGAAGAACAATATGAAGTACTTCGAGCCGGCTAGAACTAGCGATTCAAACAAAACATTGTTAAATTATTCAGCATTTCTTGAAAACATGAGTGCTTCTGTTATTGAAAATTAATCAATTTAAAATTTTTTTTAAAGTCTGGAGGAGATGTTGGGCAGGGCTACCAAAAATTATTGTGCCATCAAATTCTCTCTTGACACAATAAATTTCAGTTCAAATCATTAAAACACCTCCCTTTTTTGTTTGTAAAAATTATTGATTAACACATTATTTCTCTGTCAGATATCATATCTTCCAAAAATTAGTTTCCGGGTTGCCGATTTTTGAAAGGCTCTGTAGATAGTTGGCCTTTGAGTTATTTTTTCCACGGAGAAAGCAATGGGGCGTTAGCGAGCGTGTAGCGTCTAATGAACGGAATAAGCGACGCAGAAACATAGCTATTGCTATCTACTGCCAAACAATAATTGAGAATCTTTGGCCGTGGAGGGGCGGTGGTTGGAATTGATGAAATGGAAAGCAATTCTGATTAATATCGAGTTACTCTGTAGCTGGGTGAAAGCAGACGGAATCGAAATTGGCTGGATCTCTCCCACGAGGCAATCAGGTTCCGTCTACAATTACTTGAAGGACTTGCATCCATTTCCCAGAAGCCACTGGAACTACTGGAAGTACTGGAGCCTTCCTTTGTAATTTCTCCAATTCCATTACAATCATTCCGCTCCTTTCTCTGATCACTAACTTTCATCATCCCAAAGGAATTGGAACGACGATCCGCATCCCCCAACACCTTCACAACAATGTAATATTGGGCATTCCATCGACGCACGCCTGCCCAAACCAATTATTTTTGTCATTACACAAAGTGAAAGGCAGTGATCCAAAAGGAATGTAATGAGTTACTACCGTCCGGAAGCGCTTGTCATGAAATTCGGCGTTGAGCTGAAATCTCTGATTAATTTTAACAAGGCCATCATGTACAAAGAGAAAGCAGAGTGAAAGTGGGGGATTGGGTAATGTGAGCAAACTGGAAATTCAAATGTCAACAGAAAGATAGATGTAGCTTATAAGTGAATGCAGATTTGTTTTCTAATGTTAGTAGTCGGTAAATAATTTGAAGGCCCTTTATTTTTTATATGCATTTCACTATTTTTTTTTTGATTTTTTTCCAGGAAGTGTTTAATTTAGAAGAGAAAAAGCGGTTGTTATTTCAGAACAAAAATCCTTCGAGGTTCGATAATTAGCAGTAAAGTAAAAAAAAAGAAAGCAAGGGAATTGTAAATTGTCACAAATAGCAAATTATTTTTAATTAAGGAGTAGTCTCTGAAAGGTAGTTTGTGTCAAGCTGTGCCACGACCCGAGATTTCGTGCTCACGCTTTATGAGACTGCTTTCGTTTTACTATTCAGCGTTCTCCCTTGCGCTTCGAAAAGCGGCTTTACTTTTTTTTAAATTAGGCTTTTCCGAAACTTGAGCATTGTGTAGCAAAGAAAAATGAGGAACGTAAATTCCTATTCGATTCCATTCAAACAGACTTTTATTAAAGTCTTTTATTATTATTAAGCAGTCAAACTTTCTCCTTATCAAAATTCAACACACTGCTTTTCTTCAGAGAAAGCAACCTCTGCTCTAGGTAAGAATAGTCGCACAAAATTGTCAGCTCCATTTGGAACATCACCCTAATTTAATTTTCGTTCTGTCACACGCATATCGTTTTCCTGAACAGATGATATTTAGATACGAAGTACTACTTTCTCTTGCATTGAATTGAGCGTTGTTGCTTAGATTTGAATTTTGCTTTAGGTTTATAGAAAAGGAGAAAACGAGGTCCTTAGATTTTCGTTTTCCGATCCAAGATTGCTTTCTCCTACTTTCTCCTTTCTCCAAACACGCAGAGCCCATTGGAATTGAAAAAGAAAGTTTGAAAAAAAATATGACAATGTTTCACAAGGCAATATTTACTTTTCTTGCGTTTCCCTTCTTGTGAACACTGACTAGTAAGTATATAACATGAATTTCCCTTTCTCCTTGCCTCTGTGGCAATGCCTGATGGTTATCAAAACAGAATTTGAAAAGCAATCCATCAGGCAAACTCTTCAGAGAGGCCATCTGGAAGTTATTATGACGTTCCTTGCATATTGAATGGAAAAGTTTTGGCAGGGCCCCTTTGAAGGGGCCCTCCGAAGGGCTTCCTAAGGGTCGACAGTAACTAAAGGAGAATTGGAGGATATAACTTACGACGACATAAATGATTGCATCCAGAGAGTAGTCCGGCGGAACGACATGGTGATCTGACATGAAATGACGTCTTCCCATTTCTCCTCAAGTACTTTCTCCACTTCTCAAAATGAATATCTTATTTCAAGCCTTCCTGACAGTAAGCTTTGGCAAGGACGTCCTATTGTTTCTTTTCAAGTGTTTCTCAAGTGGGTTCTTGGTTGAATTTGGAAAGGTAGCAGGATCCGAGCTTCCGTCAATGTCACCGCCAGCTTTCTGCAAGAGGGAAGGAGGGAAAGTTAAACAAAAAACACATTACCCGGAGCCATTTTGCGTGACATGCTCAATTTGAAAGAATGATTTTTGGTAGGGAGGGAAGGCAAATATTGGGAGAAATACCTGGATTTTTCCACGGTTTTTCTCTTCAACCTTCACGGTTTTTCAAGTTTTTCAACTTTCTCTTTATCTTCTTCTCTATCAAGTACCCCTCTCCACTCCACTATTATTATTAGACAAGGACATATGCGTGAACGTCATGAAAAGTTGAAATTAAACTCAATGCCAACCGCCACTTTCTCCATAAATTTTATCTCAAATTATGCTTTCTCCTTGGCAGAAAAAACGAGTTCCAACTTATGAAATTTGAAGGGCTCTGAAAATGGAGTGACAGATATGGGTGAGTTCTAGAGTTAACAAATTGCCTTTAACTTTCCGGAAGTGAAAGTTGCCCTTAAATTTCACTGGGACTGCGAGCGCTTTTCAACTTGTTCTATTGACTTAGTGCTTGAGTTTTACCTGGTTGTAGAGACCAGGAAGTCATTTCTCATTAGGCTTGAATGTATTCTGATTGTGGTTGTTCTAAAACCACGACTTGCACCAGCCTCGGTCGAATGAACCTGCTAGTTAAGGGGAGGTCACAAATAGGGCCGAGAGCCCTTTTCTAAGGCCCCAGCTTCGTTACAAAATTTAGCGTCCCTCGGCTGAATTATGACTCTGTTTAACACGGATAAGGGTCCAACAGGTACTTTGTTCTATTCCGCTCCAAAGGAACTCATCCCTTAGCCTGCTTTCACTGTCCGGGAAAGTGACAACTCAAATCCATGGCCATACTCACCCCTTCCAGGAAAGGCGCTAGGGCCGCTTAGCAATGCCAGGCGAAGCTCATTTGCCGCTGAAGCGTAAGTCTCGCAGCGTCGGAAGGCTTAAGACTTGTCTAAAAATCCGGTGGTGCTTCCAGCGACCAGGGACGGGGCGGCATGTCAGCAAAGGCTTAAAATTTTCTACGACCCTGTATAGCTTTTCTCATCAGCTCAACTGACGGGAGCGTAATTAAAGTTTTATTTTTGTTTTCAACAAAGTGCTCCTTCTAGGAAATTGTATGGCCCAAATTGCCTTCTCAAAAGTTTCTTTTCGCTGAATACGCACATGAAACCCTATATTTACCTTTCAAAGATCCATAAAAATGACTGAAACTTTTTTCGTCAAGGTTTGCGATATTGTAACTCAATCATGATTTACAGTATTAAATGACAGTTTTAAATAGAATGACCTAGATTTCCCCTATGATTTGATCTCAAGTTGGGTAGTGTAGTTCAATTTGAATTTGTAAAAAATTTTTCGAGTGGTGATCTTAAACATGAAAAAACATGGCGAAACTTATCCAATTATGTAAATTGGCCAATTCAAAAGCTGCTTCTATAACGGAAGTTACCAAGGATTCAAAATAACCGCGCTAAGAAATTTAAAAAAAAAATCCTAAAGAACTTACCTCAAAACGTTTTTGATTGATGTAATGCCAGTTAGCGCGTTTATGATCAAAGTTTGGAATTGACAATGGTCCCAAATGATGTGTGTCAAAAGTCCTAATTTGTCAGCATGGAGTCGAATGAGAAACAAATTAATTTCTTGGAGATGATATGATTGATTGACTTAATTTCCTCGAGATATGAACCGTTCGTGTTTTGAAAAAGCAACGCACGAATGCTATTGGTTGACAACTTTGTCTGTGCTGGAGCCTACTTTCTCCAGAAGCTTTCACCCTAGGAGACCCAACGTTTGACTGCCAACGCTTTCTACCTGCTACGAATATTTGGCTTTCTCCAGCAGCGCTCACCCTTCCAGCACCAAGACTTTGCCAGTGGAGCTTAGAAAAAACAAATTGGGCAAATGCAATTGAAATGCGCCGAATCACCTTTCTCTCCTCGTCCATCATTCCACTAGAAAGTATCAACAGAAATTTAATAACGAAATTCCATCCTCCCGAAAATGAGGCCAGGTTTTCATTTAGAATTTTTTCAAAGAGTTCCAGGAAAAAGAAACAACAAGCACGTGGCAAATCTCTTCTGGAGAAAGTTAGGTAAAGGCTTGAAATTTTTTGGAGAATTATACATTGCCTAATTAGCTATGCTATGAGGTTAATGAGGAGGGTTTATGGATAAAGTTGGGGAAATTGGAGATTAATAATTAAAAAGAAGAGAAAGTCGTGGACAGGAGTGTTTTAGGAAAAGTGAAAGCATTCTATGGGTTTACGTAGTAGCTCTCTGGTGCTGGCGAACTGCGATGAGTTGCTATGAATATTAATAATTTTGATGGTGAGATTAGGACAGGTGTAGTGCCTGGGAAATTAGATAGGGCCTTTATTTGAGTAGTATTTTTAGAGTAGGGCACTTCTGGCCCTTAGCCAAGGGCCTCCCGAGTCCATTAGCTCGAGTGAGTCAAGGCAAGGAGAAAGTTTTTGTTTGTCTCGAGCCGTCTTCTTTTAAATTAATGACGAAGAAGAGAACTTTTAATCACCTTTACTTTTGTTTCGAACGCACAAAGTAAAGCAGTGGAAAATACAGGGATGATTGACGCAAGTAAAATTGAGAAAATAAGTTTTATAAACTGAGGCTAAATGGGCAAAATCCAGTCTAATTGGTATTGACAGTGATCAATGCCAATGCCACAATGCTGTTGAAAGCCTTTTTGAATGAGTTCAAAGGGAAATTGTTGCCTGGAAGGGTGCCAATGGCATGTGGGAAAAACTGCGGCTTGTTCTAAATAACGATCAAACGAAAATTATCAAAGAGTAGCCGATGATACTGGGATCGGTGTTTTGAAATTTTGAATTTCATTCAATCACAGCAAAAGTTTTGTGTACGCGAAATAGTAATTCCTTTCCCGAAGTTGTTGCAACTTTCCAGACATTAGATTGATTGTTTTAATTTCTCCTAAACATGTCTAGAAAGTTAGCACACAATTAAATCATGAATGATTTTGCTATACTGTAATTCCTCGAAAGAAAGTTACATTAGAGACCGTTTTCACTCGAATTTCAATACAATTTATAAGACATAACAATACTGTTTCCTGAAACCAAATCAAAAGGGTTACAAAAAAAACTTTCACCGGAAACGGCTTTCTTTTGCATTCAATATTGACTGAGTTTGAACAATTAATTAATAGTTTGGAATAGAAAAAATGCAATTACCTAAATCAAATTGTTCGAAAAATTATTAGTTTGTAATAATTTCGGTTTTCAATTTAAACAGGAACACACGACTTTTTGCTAGTGGTTATAATTATAAGTGGAATGTAAGGTTAATGAAATAGCATACGAAAACCTGGAAAATTCTTCATAATTTGGACACATTTTTATCGAGTCTTCTACGGCCCTTAAAATAGCTAAAGTCAAGAACTATCTGCCATTTCATCGATTGCTTCCTAATTTTCCCATTATTTATCTCCAACATCTATTTCTAAAAATACGAGCCAATTTTGGAAATACCCTGAACAAACAGTTTTCTAAACTGAACAACAACATCCATGCTCTCCTATTTCTATCAAAGGTTCAAATTTCCAACAAAGAAAATCTGGCAAAGGAAGACAAATTACTTTGTTACCGTCCCAAATGGTCTTTGCCCTTTAAGGGCCCCCGCCCGAGTCATCTGATACTTTCTTTGAGCTCCAGGTGAGACCCTTCCAAAGGGGCCCTGTCGTAGAATCAGAGTTGATGGTTAGTGGTTACGGCTTTCTTGCGTCCCTCCTTTTACGACCTCCCTGTCAATTCTGCCTCTAACGGAAGAAAGAAGCAGTGAATAATAGTTTGGATCCTGGATAAATTGAAACCTAAGGATGAGTCTACTGGAGGGATTGTTTTTTCCTGGAAAATAGGGGATGCTGGAGAAATAGGATTTGAGGCCTTGAACCCTACCCTTGACAAGAAAGTATCGTTTTTCCCTCTGTGCACTTCAATCTGTCGCCTGTCATTGGAAACTCCATTTTTGAACTGGATTGGAAAGGGAGAAAGTTGGAGAAAGTTCTTGTCCCTGTCGAATAATTGCTAAGATTTCAACAGAAAATCCTTGTTAGCTAACAAAGTGGAAACTAATCTTACTTTCTGTCAAAATCTTAGCAGGGCTAATTGCTCATGCTAATTGTCATTGACATTCACAGCGAGTCCTTGACTTCCAGAAAATCATTAAAGCTGAGAAACAACGGTGAAACTTTGTCAAACAATTCCATTTGATCTTTGAAACTCACCGTGAATCAAATCTAGCCGAAAAACTCAAACTGCAAAAAAGTAGTGCTACTCTTTTTTTTCACAAGTATAAAATCGCTTTCCAGCTTTCTCCTTTCAGACATTCATTTTCTATACATAAAATCAACGCATAATGTAACGCAAATAGAAATATATTTAGATCGCCCCTTTCGGAAGAAAATATGATTCAGTAGGTCAATTATTGAGACCCGTCTTGTGTGGGTGGGGAGGGATTACAGTTTGACATTGGAGATCTGTTTTGTCAAGGCGATGACAAGGAGTTGTCTTGGAAGGATGCCACAGCCGGGGGCTTAGGCAGGATGCTTAGTAGAATCCCACGGATTCTTGTGTACTTCCTAGTATTTGCTGTTGACGTTCTAAGCAACAAATAAGATGGGGGCGGGGTGCCTTGAGGGAAAGTGACGGGAAGTGGAGGGTTCAATGGGAGAAAGTAATTGACATAAATTGGAAAAGGAAAGCCTCTGAACGGGATTTGCTTTCACTTTGGGGATTTCTTCCCCTTTAGCCACTCTACCGCGAATAAGGCTCCTGGCTGGGTAATCACAACTTTTCTAAAAATACTTTTAAAAAACAACTTCAGATTGAGCGTACACATTGTAAACAGGTTTACGTGGATTTTTTTTAAAGCTAAGATGCGCTTAACTTTGGTAGTACTGATTTATAAGGTTTTTTCCTCAACTTTTCGCATTTTTAATTTCACCTTACATGTTAAGAAAACAAACTTTCTAACAGATTCGTTCGGTTAAAATTATCAAAAAACAGCAAAGAGTTGTTTTGCAACCAGGTTTTCTGAAAAACTTCAAAAAAATAGTAAAAGGTTGAGAAAAGTGAGTTTAAATTTTTCTTCGCTTCCTCAAAAACGTTCGCCTACTAATGTTTGGAAATCTATAATTGTAACAAAATGAAATGGACTCGAAGCAAAAAACGAAGTAATTTCAGTGATGGGTAGAGCACAGCACAATGGCCTAATTAATTAAAGCAACTCCCACGCGAATTCCATTGAATAAGTATCAAGAACTTTCACTCGTCGTCCCAAAGGAAAAGAAGCCCTTGAGTGCGAGTAGCATAAGTACTTCAGTCAGCAAATCCACTAAATGCATCCACTCAACCAACTCTCCCTAATTAAATCCTTAGAGAAATTCTAATTAATTTCCAAATTCAGAGGGTTCAAAACAAACATATTCTAATGGTAGGTTTACATCTTGTTAGTTACCTGCATCAAAACAATTATTCACAGATCTTAGGTAGAGCTTTGGTAGATCAAACCCTCCTCGTGTGTAACCTAAAACTTCAATTCTAGGTAAAGCTGTCACCCATAAAAATTTATTAAAAGGTAACACATAGGTTCTAAAATCTGAGGCAATCAATCGCTTTCCAATTCATTAAATTAATTAAAGCGAACGTATATGCTAGATGTGGTGATAAGTTCAGATCCGTTTGTCTTCATTTTGATAGTTCGTCGGAACATGCGTCACAAACGCGGACAGGTTTCTTGCTACTGGGAATGGATGCCGTTCGGGATGAGCACTCGTGACAAAAAATATTGCCGCACTGAGAATAAAACAAGTTTAAATGTTTATGCTTTAGGTAAGCAATCAATGTCATGTCATTTATCCAAGGACCATCAAAATACTTACGACTCGACAATGATGCTTTCTGATCTTAATCGAAAATTCTTTCGAACAAGTGGAACAGTTAGTGACATTGGAATCATCCGTCCATTTCCGACCCTGAAGCTTTGCACTTTCAACTTGTAGACTTTGATTTTCTCTACCCAGCTCCTGCAGAGCGGCGAGGGCGTCACCAAGCTTCCGTTGCAAACCCTGGATGGTTTCATTGGACTTTTCAGCTTCACTTTCCCCTGCCAAGCAGCGATCCAGAAGAAGCGCCCGGGCTTCTTCACTCGACTTGTATTTTTTATCCAGATCTAACAAAAGAAAACGTCAAAACGTGCGTGTTGTCATACAATCGTGCGTGAATTGGAAATGAATTAAAAGCCTAACTTCCAGTGTAACGTTAACAAACTAAATTTTGACTTCTAACCCAATCTTTCCGCTTGCAAATTGTCACGTTCATCTTGGAAGCGCTTCGTATCGTTCCGCAGTGACGTCATTTCTTCTTTCAGTAGCGAGAATTGTTCCTCGTATTTTTTGGCTGCTTTTAGTTTGTTATCAAATAAGGTTTGATTGTCGATGATCTCTTTACGTAAATTGCTCTGTAAACGACAATTATTATGTGAAAAATTCTATAAATCCTTGTAGTGCCATCATGCTTGTTTTATATTTTACCATCTCAGCTGCATCTGATTCACTTTGGCACTTCAACTCCTCGGAGAGTTGTTCATTTATGGCAACAGATTTTTCAAGCTCAGCATTGGAAGTTAGGAGTTGTTTAGAAAGTCGATCTAGTTGACTTTGCAGAGATTGTTGATGTTCATTCATTGACAGAAGCTTGTCTGACATTTTCTTCAGAATTGCTTCGCCTTTTTCTTTGTGGCTGTCAAGATCGGCATCGTTGGCATTGCCCTCGTCAAATGGCTTGATGCCAAGAGCAGTGCTCACTTCGGCAAGGTAGTGATTAAAAAGTTGAGTTTGTTCTCGGAGAATTTCTTGACTTGTGCGGTTAGTCGCTTGTAAGTTTGATACCTCCATGGTTAACCTTTTGACTTCGTCCTCCTTTGATCGGACAATTTTTTGCAATTCTTCCATTCTTGATTCGGACGAGCTACACTTTTCGTTTTCAGAGCGCAGTTCCTTCGTTAATGATTCAACAGTTGTTGTCAATTGATTTATTTCCTGAACACGAAGGGCCTTGGTAGGAAAAAGTCTTGTATAAATAAATGCTCATTCATTTGCACAATTAACCTTGATCTAAATTCATTTCCGTGCAGAAATGCATACATGTGTATCCGAGAAGGATTTGAACAATAATAGAGCACTTACGGTCGTCTTTTCCAAGTTTTCGGCTGATTTCTCTGCCTCGATAATTCGAGCCTTTAATTCTGACAGTTCAGCCGCTTGCTCGGATAGCTGCTTCTCTATCGGAAAAGCGACAGAATAAAATTAAGAAAAAACTTACAATGAAATGCATGAATAACTAACGTTGTTGCTTAGTTTTTGTTTTCGTCTCAGCATGCAATTTTACCTCCTGTTCTAACTGATACCCCTAAATAAAATCATAATTGAAATTAGATAATCAATTTCATTTCCTCAACCATATATATTTCTGAGCACTAGCCTTCTCTGCAATTTCCTTAAGCTGCGTCCCCTTATCAGCTTCAACTTTTAGCTTGTATTCGTTAAACTGTGAACCAATAGTTTGATGCTCACTGCGTAACTTTTCAAGCTCAATTCCGACATTGTACAAGTTTTTGGATAGGTCCCGATTTTGAACTTGTGTGGTGTCCAAATTGAGAATTAAAGTATCTCTCTCCTTGGTCAATGAGTCAATCGCTGCCTGCGATGCTTCGTCACCTTCTACAAGACTAACAAGCTCGGAATGTTGGTCACGAAGCCGTTGGGCTTCTTGCCTCAGATCTCTACATTCCGTTTCGCTCATTTCGGCTTTGTTTTTAAACTATGAAACATTCATTGTTAAACCAATTTGTTAGGATTTCCAACACACATTATAGGTAAAAAGCAAGGATTTACAAGAAGGACGTCTTCCTTAAGTGTTGCTAGTGTATCCATTAATGTTTTAATTTCGTCTGCTGTTGTGGAATTCAAATTATCCAGATCCTTATTTATTAATTCGTACTTGAGCTTCCACTCCTCATTCTGCTTACGCAGATTTAAACAATCTTCTCGTAACTTTATAGTCTCACTGTCATCATCTGTAATAATAAATATATGGTATCCGGATAACAAACAAAACCCAAATATAGTGTAAGAATGAATGCATAGAGACAAGAAGTCGAATTACGTTCTGGAAGCACACTCTGTGACCTTGAAGAGGCAAAGGAAGCCTTCCTTGACGCATTTTCATTTCTAAGCGTAAATAACTCACGTTGCATTTCCATTGATTGTTTTCGTTCGATCTAAAATAATGCAGTCAAACTTAAAAAAAAACTAGGCTTTGAATTAGGTCCAATTAAAACTTGTACACAAATTTTTAACAACACTTACCTCAAGCGTCGCCCGTAACTCGAGAAGTTCTTCCTGTTGTAAAGCTAAATTAAATGCATCGTTTTCATCTGGATCGGTTCCGGATTGAGGTGTGGAATGCTTAGTAGTGTAATGTTCAGCCAAGATTTCCGGCGATTGGAAGGCAGTCATACAATCCGGGCAAAGAAATCCCTCAGCCGAAAGTTGGCCATCTCTATCCTCGTCAAATGACTGTACAACTGCACCTGACGAAGGATCGGACGTCGCTGCCTGTTAAAAACAAGCGTCATTAATTGAGCAACCAGTGTTTGTAACAGCGAATAATTAATGCAAAGCATTTTAGCGTTATACCTTGTCAGCCATTGTGTTCATAAACTGCTTGAATTTTTGCATGGTGGATGCTGAATCCTGTATCTTCCGCTTCAAAAATATAAGATTACCATGAAATATATAAATCAGTTAATCAATTAGCCAATACATTTCTGGGAAGATTCTCATCCATCCAGCGCAGCGCTCTAGTATCCACAACTCTTTGACTACACACCCTTAATTCAATCAAATATTAATTTACTTACTTGTGATTTGCGAAATATGTACAACACCGACCTACCACTTAAATCAAAGTGATATCAACGGTGACAATCAAATTAAATTAACTAATTAACTAAATGCTTAATTACTATTAAAATTAAACCGATGGAAATCAACAATTTAGCAACTCCCTCCAATCAATCGTCCAATCAGCTGGATTTCCAATTTAGGTGGAAATTATGTAACAGAGCTGGGCATCATAAACGCAGAGAGAGAAACCTCTTCACCTTGCTTTACTGAATTTTAGAATTATTAACCAGAAATCTGAAAATACAACAAATTAATTAAAAATGTAGTTTTTTCGATGCATGAATTCAAACCTCTGTGTATACAATCTATGAATTCCAAAGACGGAAGTTTAAAAAGATTTTTTCCTTTAACTTAGATGCCCATCACTGCAAAATCAGAACTCTTTAATTGTATTCTTTAAAATCTGTTAAAAAACTGGACCAAAGTATTCAAAAGTTCTTTCATTTCGCGCTCGACGCCATCAAATTTCCTTAAAACAATGAAATCAAATCATACAAAAAATGAAGAAATCATCTATTTTCAAATTTTATTTTACAAAATGTATAAATAGAAATTAACAAAAAAAAACGAAAAAAAAAAAACGCATTCGGCTTTCCATTTCAATCGATCTGAAGTGTTTTTTCTTAAGTTTAATTTAAAATCTTGAGTGGTAAGTATTTATGCGTGATAGGTAATATAAATCCGAGAATTGGCCACAAACAATTTTCTTACACGACTAGCTGCTAATTTTGCGAATTTTATCTAAATCCTACTTTGAGTACCAACAAAACTAAAAGTTTCAAAAAAAAAATATTTTTGATTTAGAAAAGGAGTGAGTGACTCAGAATGTCCCTGACCCTTGAAACAACATATGAACAACAACCCTGTTCAATCGATAAAACTAGAATAGTATTTCATTGTCTTCGACAGAAGGGGAAGCTCAACGTCCAAATCGAACCCTTTCGAAAAGGGACCCTTAGAACGAGCCCTCCAAACATTATATGCAGTTGAGCCTATAGAGGTGACACACCGTGACACGCGTATCCTTCCGGCTGACGCGACCCCGTTCTTGTTGACATATCCAGCCTCTTCTACTAACTTTGTAAAGAAGCCTGAAGAGCTTTAATTTCTATCGACGTCAAGAGCCGTTTCCTTACTAAAATCTGAAGCCTGCGTTTTCTTGTTTTAAAAAGTGGCTCAAAGGGCAAAGGGCATCACCTAATAGTATTCTTTAGTAACAACTCCTTATATTTCGCAGCGATTTCCCTTGGCTTGTCATTCCAGTTCAAGTTCTCCAGCCGCACGCTTCCAGAACGTCTTCAAACACTACTTTATTTTTTGAAAACTTTCTACTTTGATTGAAAAAATGAGGCTCCTAATTCTGGATAACGCTGAGAGGGTCGCTGATTGGGCAGCCAAATACGTCGCCAAACGAATTCGGGATTTCAATCCCAGCGTTGAAAACCCGTTTGTTCTTGGCTTACCAACAGGTAATTCACAAAAAAATTCTTCTAATAGTGTAACATATTGTAATTTCCTTGCACATTTTAAACAAGTAGGAAGTACTTAAATAATATTATAATAAGAAATACAGTTAGTTGTATGTAAATGTAACGTACACGTACAAATACGAATTCTGTTGTTGGATTTCGCTTCATGTTAAATTATTACTCATTTTAAAATTTGACCTTTGGCCAACACTCATTTCAGGCGGAACTCCATTGGGAATGTACAAAAAATTGATCGAAATTCACAAAGCCGGAAAGGTTTCCTTCCAGCACGTCGTCACCTTCAACATGGACGAATACGTGGGTACGGTGATTTGCTAATTGCGAATAAGATGTGCTTCATTTTAATTAAAAGTATAATGACACTCTGACCTTTGACATGTAGGTCTCCCTCAAGATCACCCCGAAAGCTATCATCATTACATGTGGTCCAACTTCTTCAAGCACATTGACATCCTCCCTCACAATGTCCACATTCTGGACGGAAACGCCCCTGACCTCCAAAAGGAGTGTGAAGCCTACGAAGACGAGATCAAGAAAGTGGGCGGAGTCGAGCTCTTTCTGGGCGGAATCGGACCAGACGGACACATTGCCTTCAACGAGCCGGGCTCCTCCCTCGTCTCACGCACGCGCGTCAAGACCCTGGCACACGAGACCATACTGGCCAACTCGAGATTCTTTGACAATGACATGCAGAAGGTGCCCAAGAGGGCGTTGACCGTGGGCGTGGGCACAGTCATGGATGCTCGAGAGGTCATGATTCTCATTACTGGGGCTGCCAAGGCCTTTGCCCTCTACAAGGCCATCGAGGAGGGGATGTGTCACATGTGGACCGTTTCTGCCTTCCAGCAACATCCGCAAACCATTATCCTCTGCGATGAGGACGCCACCCTTGAACTCAAGGTCAAGACTGTGAAGTACTTCAAGGTATGTTCCAAAAGTTTAATTAAGTTTTTAAATCATTTTTCTAAACTATAGTTTAGAGAAGTGGATTCTTATTTGAAATTCGTTTTTACATTTTTCGTTTATTGATTAGTTTTAAGTTTGAAAAAGTACGTTAGCTCACACACCTGAGATCCACATGACTTATCCGTAACCAGAACAGTGCATGACAAATCATTAGACTATAAAGAATCTTACTGAATAATCCATCTGTCATGTAATAATTTCGTCTGAATCGTATTAGGAAACATCAAGAAACTAGTAGTTTTAGTACATAACATGTTTTAGACTACATAACTAAAATACAAGTTTACTCGAATTTACGTTTTTGACATATTTGTTGTTTACAGAATTTGTGGGGAGTTCACAGCAAGCTTATTGATGACCCAGTAAAGTTTTAGTCGCCAAAAACTAAACAAGTGACATGAAACGGAAGAATAAATTATTTCTTGTATCATGGAATTAATACTCTACAAGGTGTTGGAAAGCAAAGTTGAAACGCCAGATTCGTATTAATTAGTACTTGTTATCCGTTATCCTAAGGTACTTACCGGGAAACGTTACAATTCGGAAACTAAAGTAATTTTAAACATAGCTCCTGGCCTTCCATTTAAACATAGTTATTGATATGAAAATTATTCTCGCTGGATTGGTATTTCAATCCCCTCCTTTTCCATGGGAGTTGCAGTAGGAGCTGTGTTCTCATTTGTTGCAGCAGGTGGTTCTTGTCCAGCGTTTTCAGGATCTGCTGGAGGTGCTGGCGGGTTTAATCTTGCTTGCTCTTCTTCCATTTTTCTTCGCAACTCCTCGTCCAACTTTTGCTTAACCCCATTTCCGAATTTCTGTGACAGGACGGTAAAATGTATATGAATCACATGTGTATTTTAGAATTAATAACAAACTCCATCTGCGGCCTGCCTAACTAAACTATTTGGGCGTAAAACTAGTGGAATGCGGGAGCCTAAATTTTGCGACTATAAAATTGATCTATACAGCTTATTTATGTTACAAGCTATTGCATGTTGTTCCCCTATAAATTCTATTCAAAGTTAGTTGTCATACTAAACGGCAGTAGGAGCGTCGTTTGCACTTGCTACTCATTACCTTCAAGTCGTCAAGTTTTTGTGCGTAGACATTTCTTTCTTGATACTCTCCATCTTCATAAAGCCAATTTTCAAGATAATTTAACGTAGCTACCATTTTGTTTTTGTCATCTTCAGTAACAAACTCCTGGTACTCTCCATCCAGCTTGTCACGAAGGCTATAAACGTACTCTTCCAGTGCATTCTTTACGTCAACTCGATCCTTCTCTTTTCGATCTTGCGAGCACATATCAGCCTAACAAAATATGTAAAATTTAAAGTGGCACATTATGATATAAGGTGACGTTGGCAACTTTTGAAAATTACCTCGGCCTCGATCATTGACATTAAGAATTTACGAGGAATTGCGAAATTCTCTTGAGAGTCAACAGGCAGGGGAACTGTCTTGAACGTTGGCTTTTTAACTGTTTGAACGGGCTTCGCTTCTTCAGGCGCTTTTGTATCAGCCTAAAGAAAGTCATGAAATTGTAAAGTACCAAAATCTATAAAACGTTAAAATAGGAAAACAGCAGCGGTTCTATTTTTTACCTGTGTTGGGTCTGCCGGAGATTCCGTCGTGGATTGAGTCATATTGACATCGTTTGCCGCGCTCGAGTCGTTGACTTGTTCGGGCACTTGGTCAATATTTTCCGGAGTAGGACCATTGGCGTTTCCATTTTCTACTTCCATTGGTTCTTCGGCTGGAACAGGTACCTGAGCCAAAATTTTTTTAAATAACAACAAAGCAGGAACAAAATAGATAACATTAACTATAGCTTACATCAATGTCCTCTCCACGTTCATAAGCAACTACGGAACGGATAAGAAACAGCCCATTCAAATCCACCTTGGTCTTGATCTTAATTTTTGTGTTTTCTCCTTCTGGCGTTGCAGTGACATTATTGATGGTGTATTCCCCTATACGCGTAAAAATCCTTAATTAAACATGTATTTAACAACATGACGGCAATAGCGGTTCACCCTTTGCCCTTACCAATTCGTCGATCGGGAAATGGAGTTTCAGAATCGTAATCAACTTGCAAGGTGAATGGTTCACGTCGGTACAAAGTTATCATCTTGGTGAACGGAATAGGGTGGAATCGTGGAAAGAGTAACATTTCCCTGATTGACAACCAAAATTCCATTATTTTTATAAAATCTTTAGCTTGCTGATTCCATGACCCCTTATACTTACCCATTTGTACCACTGGCTGGATCGAATATCATTTTGATGGGGAATGGTTGAACGTCAGTGATGCTGATGTCTCGTACTTTGAAAGTAGGAGACAAAATAGCGCATTGAATGGCACAGCCCCGAGCCACGGCCTCGTCCTGGTTCAGGGTGGTAGAAGGAACCTTTTTGAAAGTATTTTCAATCAGTTGTTTTAGTGCCGGGATGCGGGAAGAGCCCCCAATTATCTCTACGGAATGAATTTCATCAACCGCCAGGCCTAAAGGCAAATTTAAAAAATGTATAATATTTAACCACTTTGTTTTTAAGTTTTATTAATTTGAAGCAAGAACTTAAAAACATACCGCAGTGTTTGAGACAGTTAAGTAATGTACTTTCGACCCGTGTCAGCAGTGGAGAGCACATGGCTTCAAAGTCAGCTCTGTAATATACGCAAAAATTAAAAGTCTCATCGTAAAAAGCTACACCAAATGTACTCTACTTGAATTGAAGTACATTTTACCTGCACATTGAAGCGCTAACATCCACATCGTTCATAAATGACTCGATGTTTAGGGGCAAAACAGTGGAATTGGCAGACATTTGCTTTTTCAATTTCTCCACTTCTGCCAGGAGGCGAATTTGAGCTCGTTTACTGGTTGACGCATCCAAGTTGTATTTCTTCTTGAATTCTTCCACAAAATGTCGAGCCAATATGTTATCGAAATCTCGACCTCCTAGATAAGGGTCTGATGCGGTGGCTAACATCTAGAAACCATAACGAATAATGTGTTTAAGCAGTCTAAAACCACGAGCAGATGATTACTTTTAAAACCGTTGGTATATACCTTTAACTTCCCCTTATTGAAGGCACAGACAAAAACTTGAAGTGAAGAGTGTCCACAATCAACAAAGACGACGTTTCGCGGCGGTTCGGATTCTTCTGGTAGGTCTTGCCTGTAAAATACGTACGTCAGGGCCGACGCTGTTGTGTCGTTCAGCAGACGAAGAACGTTGAGCCCAGCCAATTGACACGCATCCAAGATCGACTCCCTTTCTACATTTGTGAAGTATGACGGACACTAATAATTACAATGAAAACTTATCACAACACATTCAAAGTTACAGCAGATCATTGACACAAAAACATATAATGCTACTCACCGAAATGACGCAGTCAACAACCTTGGTCCGAATTGTATGCTCCGTAGTTTCCTTCAGTTTTGTTAGAAGCATTCCTGCGATTTGGTCAAAACTGAAAACTTTTTCAGCTCCTAAGTAGTTTACAGCAACTCCAGCCTGTCCCTGCTCCGTCGGCACAACCCTATAGGTCCGTCCTGCAGCCATATTTTGACACGCTGGGTCATCAAACCTTCTTCCAATGAATCGTTTGAAGTCGTAAACAGTGTTGTTCAGATTTGTAATTAGTTGGTTCTTTCCTGCAACGCCCAGGATTCGTTGTTTATCCCCAAATCCAACGCACGACCTACATTTAAAAGTAGTAATAAAACTAACGATTAGCAAAAATTTTGTCACTTGATTATTCAAATCCAGGATTCCGTTAGCACAAATCCTTAGAGAATAAAATACTTATAGAAGGCACTCTGGCTCGAGTAATCTAACTTCCAGTAGTCAATTAACGTTTGCAAAAATCTATGTACATTTTAAAACTAAATAAACAGTGCCGATCTTACGAAGTAGCACGTAGACTGTAGTCGTTGTCCACGGTTTCGATACCGCCTTGCCGGGCCACGGCGACGTAACAGGAATCATTTCCGAAGTCGATTCCGATTACGGACATGATGATCTTCTCACGGTGTTTACAAACGGTGTTAAAATGTTAATTAATGAACGGTGCGGCAGCGGCTCTGCACGGTTCCACGGTCGGCAGGAGAAAGATCGAGATATGGAAAAAGTGAATAGGGCCGAAGTGGGTGGAATTGCTTTGCGAGAAAAGTCTAGATCCTTCCACGACCCACGTGTGAGTGCCGCAAATCTAAACCTACCACGCAACGCCAAACACCTTTTAATCGCAACTTCTCGCTCAAATCAATTAATCAGAACAATTAGTCGTGTTTTATGTAAGGTCAGGTCAGAGGTCAACGTAGGCGCTTTCCAGACACCGCTTCAACTGAAGCGTCTCATCGCCGTCGCAAGCTGCTTCTAATGTCTCGGGAAAAAAGTAATGTGAAAAAAAAATGCTGTATTCATCTCTATCTCCCTGCAGTCAGTTCTCAGAGGTCTCTTTCTCTTTTCGGCATCTTTTTAATTAAACTCGTTTAGTTATTTATTTGGATTGTTTACAATTAATATTAATTGTTTGTCGTTCAGTAATAACCAAAAAATAAATAACGGTAAGTCGATAAAAAAAAGCTAAGGCTGAACGCTGATATATTGATATTTAAAAGATGGCGACGGTTTGTTCTGCGGCGGAGTTGGAGAAGGAAGCCAAATAAATCTTACATCGTAAGTGCTGTTCCCTGGTTCCATTTACCTTTTTCTTTTCTTTTTAAATTCGTTTTCTAAAGGGTAATATTTTAGAAAATAATTTGTTCTTTATTTTTAGAACAGGATTCAAGATAAAGTCAAAAAGTGCAATTTGAGGGCCGCCGGAAGCTGAGAGGATGGACGTTGCTTCTGGGAATTGAGGGTGTTACAAAGTTCATTGTGCGTCAGGGTACCTTGCTGTATCCCAGTAATTGTGTAGCGATGACTTATATGTTTCATTCTTGTTGATTGCCGCAGGTGTAACTGAGTGCGTGGTTTTGGTATACAATGGAGAACGGACCCAGCTCCCTCCCACCACTCCGCTTCCTCTGCCACTGTTTACCGTAGAAGTGCATCTGTCCAAGTACTTGGAAGGTATCCTCCGCTCAAGTCACTTCTGGCCAACAATCCCAAAATCAAGTGTCAGTTGCTGAGCTGATCTTGTTCCCTCAGCAGGAAGAGGAGGTTCACCTCCTGACTTCTCAAGGTACCCTTCTCAGCCCTAAACTGTCCGGCATTCCACCCTCGTTTTCAGCCACACATCTCTTCCCTTCCGTCCCGGACCAATTGTTGTGTTTCAATTGAATTGGGTAGAACTTGAAATCAGAGGGGAGTTTACCACGTTGGACTGGAATACTTGTATAGCAATTAACAATTCTGTGGAGCCGGAGGATTGTGGATTAGTGCCTAAATTGACAAAGTAAAACCCATTGTTTCCTGCATGGGACATCAATGTCATCAATTGCCAATTGATTTAGCGTTGCGGGATCCAAGAATTAAGTAAGTTTAAACAGTTATAGTAAGAATTGACTTTAAAATGAGTCTTAAGTTTATGTATTGTTTCCTTGGATAAGACATTGTACCGTTTTTTTTTATAATCATTCAATAGGACTCTCATGCCGCATGCCTAAGGGGTTTCGTGTCGACCTTTTCTTTTTTCTTTTAATAGAAATATTTGTCGTAGGTAATGACTTTGCTTTGTGTACAAAACGAAATGCACGGGTCAGAATGCATTAAAGTAGATTTTAATTTATATGGTAATGGGTTAGTACTTTAGTTGGTCAGATATTTTGAAATTAGAGTGCATTATTTTATTTCTGATGCTTTTAATCCTATTTGACCAACTTTCGCGTCTCGCCTGCCTTTTACACGTACGTTGTTCTCTGAGTTCAGCAATAGCGTTTTGAAAACGCCTAAGACCATTTTTAAAATAGAAAAATGAAGGTACTGAGGCGTATAATTTCGTTACTCTACGTTGTACTGATCAGTAAATTAGTAATCTTATCACTTATCATGGCTTGATAGGAAGTTGACAAATCTGAAATCCGGACGCCGCCCTCTATTTCCATGTAAAATTGCTGTCTGTCGTATGTGCTAAATATACAAATGTGCTGGTGTAGCCTCAATCATAAAAAAAAGAACAGTCCATTGAAGAGTGCTTCGAAAATCTGTCAAACATATTTTGAATAGCGTGTATCTTAATAGCTTAAGCTATCATCATTTCAAAAATCGTTTAATATAAAACCCGACCCCTTTTCAGACAAAAGGGCCCCAAGAGGCCTTTAAACTTTTGTACACAAAAACGCGTCCCATTGATTTCCCTTTTTTAACTTGCTGTAATGACAGTAGTAGGCGTTCATCTTCATTGTAATTTGCGGCGTACTGTAAATCGTTTATGGTAAGACAAGGCCAACAACGCTTTGTTTGTTCTGTTCGCTTTTGATTTATAGGCTGAACTTTCCTATTGTTTTTTTTGGACAAATAATATGGACGGGGATGGATATCATTCTGTAGGGTGGTTGATGCATATTACGCTCATTACTACCCCTATAATTATGTAATTCGAGTCAAAGTTCTCATAGGATTCCTCCATAATTGACGTTTCTTCCCATAGTATGGTCGTTCGTGGTCGTGCTTTAGGCTAATGCAAAGTTTTGGTTTCAAACAACGGTATCAAATGTCATGCACAGGATTTCTGGTCAAATGACAATTATTGTTTGGATTACCTCTACAACTATTAAGTTCTTAGGATTGGAACAGGGAAATACGTGACGCTTCATAAGTATCAAACTTAAGTGACAGCGCAACTTACACCGTTTTGTAGGAACGAAGTTCCTTTTTCATTACCTTTTCTACTATATCCTTACCGGAAACTTAACAACATTAAATGGAAGATCATTTCAAAAGCAATCTAAGTATCGGTAGCTCAATTACAGATTTAGTAACACTATCATCTACGCCTTTGCAACCATGCGCATGCTGGCTCGTACACACATAATTTGGACAGGCAGATATTCTTTAACTTAATTAGTAAATCCATCATACGAGCCCTGATACTTTTAATTTGGAAAGTTGCACTTGATGCGTGCAATTAGCGTGGGCCGCCTTGTAGTTCTCCCATTCTTCATTTTCATTTGTTGCACATTTATTTCTACCAGCATTTTTTTCTTTGTATAACGCACGGCTCTAGATGAGTGCACTTGCGTCGAAGTGGTGTTGTTGTACTGAATATATCGATTTTTATGCACCAGTTTTTTCGCTGCAAAAACATGGCCTAAAATCAATGTTTGGTTTCGGCACTTTTCTAAATAAAGAAGCGTGATTGTGACTTGTGGGATCGAGAATTGGTGTGAAAAGCGTGAACAGCGGGATACTGTGCAAAATCCCATTGTTGTGTGATTCATCGTCGTTCTAGTTGTTGCGGGTTGTCAAATCGTTTAAGTGCAAGAACGTGCCGAGGATTGAACTACTTTTCTGGTTTTTGTTTATCACAGAAAGAAAGGGAAATCACGCGAATTAAGTCGCAAATCATGTAAAAGCCACTGATGAGTTATTGATGTAAACTTAGTAAAGTGGGTTTCTTGATGATTATTTATCTAACTAGATCAAATCAAAAATCTTTTTTATAACTTTCATTCGATGAGACCAGTTTGAAAGTAGCCAGTAAGGTTGGGCTGGGGGTTTTAATTTGATGTTTAAAAAGATGATTTTTCTTAAATTTCAGGTTGACATTGATCTCAATGCGGAATCGCTTGTGAAAAATGAGCTCCGATATTTTTTCCAAGGATGTAACTTCCAAGCGGCTCCAGAGGATAAAAATCAGCGAAATTGAAATTCCACGCTTGGTCATGAATGAGGGCTCGTTTACAGGGGAGTATGGACTTGACAAAAAGAAATCTGGACCAGAACCACTTCCGGAAGATTTAATGACCAATGACAGCAGTCTGCACGAATCTGCCACGTCGTCCTCGTCGGCCTCTTCCTCATCTTCATTTGATGTAAATTCGAAAACAGCATTTTGGAAGTTTTTGTATTTGTTTTGTTTTATTTAACAAACTATTTTATAACGTTGTTTTTTAGATTAAAAATAGCCCAATACTAAAATTGCCGCAATCATAAGTACTAATACACGCACAGAGATTTACGGCTTGAGACCCCTGCAATTAAATAGGGGTTAAATTAGTGCAATTTCTACTTACCGCATCCCTCGTTAGACCTATCATAGAAAGTACAGGATGTTCACACGTTTTCTTTACATCTTTCAAAGCTTCTCATTGAACTGAACTTAAAAATAGAAGGGTATCCTCAATAGCGTGGGAACACCCTGTAGTCTACCTCAATAGAAAACGCCAATTTTTTTTGTAGGTGCTAATATTTTCCTTTGAAGCAACCACAGATACGGTTCCACTCCATTTCAATGAAGATAATACTCGCAGAGTAATTAGTTCTCTTCAATTTCTGAGTTTATGAGTGCACGATAGTAATTTTAAATCATAATAATCTGTTGCATGACCTCTAAAAGTACGCCTTGTGTACTTTTCTTGTTAAAAACTTAACACTGTACGTACGCTTCGTTTTATGGTTTAGTGGTTTTTTCTCAGTTTTGTTTTAATCGTTACGCCAAGCTCGTAAAACTTCATCAAATGACATCATTTTAGGGTGATCACGTGCAAAGTCAGGTTAAGTTTAACGCTCCGAAACAAGTGCTTGTGATAAACCTAAAGTGGCTGTGTTGCAGCAGGTGGTTTCACTCAGGTGGAATTAATTAAGCAGCATGGGCGTTTGTTTTTGCTTGTCATGCACTCTCAGTTTTATTTTTGTTTTCTAATTTTTTTTTAGAACATAATTTACCAAGTACCGAAATCCAAGGATTATGCTCCATCAAAGCAAAATGCATCTTTGTGTCTTGGTGAGTTCTTTTGCAACCACGCTTTTGTGTAGAGTGATAGCACGAGTATTGTTTTAAATCAAAATCTTAACCATTTTTTTTTATTTGAAAATTGTTTAATTTCGATGTTTCTTTTTCTAGATGGCTTAATTCCTGAAGCGGCCAAACTTATTCTAGCGCAAAGTCCAAGAAATCGAGTAGATTTGGTGGACCTATACAGAAGTGACTCCGAGTCACCGCTCTACGGCACTTCTCCAGACGCTGGAAATGGCCTAAGCTTGTCTTCATTTGAAAATGATGATGTTCTAAGTGGCAGCGATTTTCTGGAAGAGGCTCCTTATGTCGATTACGGTAAATATGCTGTATAAAACAGAATAATAAAGAATATTTTTTTAATCCATAGACATTTTATTATTGAGTTCAGGAGTGGAAAGTAGGAAAGTTGTACGAATGATATGGATGTGAAAATTTGCATTGGAAATCAGAATTCATCTAAATATCACTGAGGAACAAAAACTTTCATTTCCGCTTGGACTTAAATCGAAGAGAAACTCTGATTTTCATTGAAATAATTTAATATTAATTTCCTCTTCCAGGGTTGCAAGTAATTTTGGAAGAGACTGCAAGTCAAATGGATTCTGACGGTGAACACGACTTGAATCGATCAGCCGACGGTTCTGATGACACGATCAGAAAGGACAGAAAATCCAAGACGAACGGCGATACGAATGATTCCCTGAGCAAATTAGACTTACTTCCAGGATACACTTCAGCGTGGCTCCAAACTGTCACAAATTCAACCCCTCTGGACGATGAAGACCAAACTGATCAAAAGGCTGTGTCGGATGAGATTATCGTTAAGCATATACGGGTTCCGTCGAATTGGGACCCGGTAAGGATATTGTATTCCCCAGAAATTTGTCTTGAAATAATTTAGTCTTTCCTGAATTCCAGGAAATACTGCTGCAAAGGATATACACCATTCCTGAACCAAAGACTGGCAATTCCTCCAGCACACTTCCAGTAACACCCCAGAGCATGGAGGGTCACATGCTAATTTTGAGTGGAAATAGAAGAAAGGGGACATTTTGGAATGCTTGGAAGAGAAAGTTTTGTGTTTCGAGCACAGGGAAGCTTCTGTGCTACGACGTGAGTGTTTACTTAGCCTTAGCCAGAACGTTATGATTATAATTTATGTGTATGTTTAATATTAAAAACATGTTCAATTTTTATTTCCAGAAAGATGACTGCCAAAATGAATTTCAAAGCATTAACCTTATTGGAGGGAAAGTAGACTTTCTGAATCCTCTTGAACTTGTTGGACCTGAAAAAGAGAAAACTCTGATGAATCGGCTGGTGGGAGTAGACGATGGGGTAGGTGTTATAGATGTTTGAAATGTTTGATTGATTTGTATTTGTTAAAATTCTTATAGAAATTCATGCAAATTGTTTGTCTTTTAGAAAGGTCACTATTTTGTCTTTCAATGTGGAACTGTTGGTGAAGGTAGTCGCTGGATCGAAGCTCTTCAGCAGCAAACTGTAGTTCCCAAAGCCTTTGCTGTCCCATCTTTACCCAAACGAATTTCAGTTTTCCGAGACATTCTTTTAATAGATTTTGGTGCCACAAATGTCCGTGCTGGAATTCTGTCTCACCAGCGTAAGGGCTAAATTGAAATTGGTTTGCTCTCCTAAGTGTGTTTGAGAATTTTATGAGTTATTAAAAACAATAACTTACAGCCACCCTTCCTGCCTTATTCTTCAGTTCGGTCATGTCAGAAAACGACGAAAGCGGCCATATTATTTACGGAAATGATGTTTACTTGACTCCAAACCGAAAGAAAGCCAAAATTAAATTTCCGTTTGAATGCAGCTCAAAATTGTGCCAGGTTAGTATTTCAGTGTCGTCTTCATTCAGGCTATAATCTTCGACTTACTGTACACACAAATATGAGTGCTTTATATTTTTATTAATAGAATACGGTAGATATGGATGCCTTGAAAGGTTTTATGCGAAAAATTTGTTCAGATTTAAGAGTAACGCCAAATAACTACCGACTTATACTCACACTTCCGCGAATGATTGACAAAAAATGTCGTCAGAGCATTTTGCACCTTTTGTTCAAAGATTTTGAGGTAAGTGAAAAACATTAAAACATAAATTTTTTGATAATGTTTTATTATAAAATAATTTGTTCTTGTTCAGTTCCGGAGCGTCCTGATGTGTCATCAGAGCGTGATCTCATTTTGGGCTCATTCTGCAGAGAATGGGATTATTGTGGACATTGGCGAGAGATGTGATGTAGTTCCTGTTAGTCAAGGGTTCGTTCTGAGTCAAGGCTGGGGCAGGGCACCCTTCGGAGGTCACGTGCTCAAACATGCTTTACGCCAAGGCCTCGGTCCACAAGTAATTATTTCTTTAAAAACTATTTGACTGCTATTGATCTGTTTGCTAAATTGAATTTTATTTGCTTTGCGTTCTAGGAAAATGGGCTCTATCTTTCCACGCCTGTAGAAAATCTTGTTCTTCGGTACATATCGGAGAACTTCGTAAGCATTCCAACAGGGAATCCATCTGCTGGACGGAAGCTGTCCCAAGACTCTCAAGAAATTGTGATCGAAATGGACCTGCGAGATATTCTCCCATTTTCAAACTTAATAGGAGTTAATCAAGAAGTCCTTCGAGGTGTGGCAGAAGGGTTCTTTGACCCTGGCCTCTATGGACTAGACTGTGATAGCCTACAGAAGATTCTAAGCAAGACAATTGTTGTAAGGAATTTCATAATTTTAATTTTCTTTCTGTAATTAACTTTTACAATTTTCGGTTCAGGACTGTGGCGTTGATATCCGTAAAGAAATGTCAAAGAACATATTTTTGGTTGGAGGGTGCACCCAGATTCCAGGGTTTCCAGAGCGGTTAGAAAACGAGTTGGCGAAACTACTCCCACCACATTTGAAGCCTATGGTAATTAGCTTAATATCTTAACTAGTGCATTAGTGTAATTAGCAAAAATTGACCATTACGAAGGTACAGTTTTACGCTTTTTGTTAAAGATTCAAGTATCGCCTTATCGCTACCACTCTTCCTACATTGGAGCGTCCGTTTTGGCTGGAACTGAAGCCTATGAGCAATCGCTGCTGCAAAGGGTCGATTACAATGGCGGACCAGGGCCACTGCATTGGCTTATATAGTCTACACTTCACACTCCAGACTCTGTATTAATTATACAAACTGAAAGTTGTTTCAGGCTAATTAGCGATACAAAGTACATGTTCACAATTTAAACTAATTGACGTAAGCTCCAACTATTCGTTCCAATTTATACTGCTGCATTTCTTTTGATGCAATTTATCCAGTAGATTAGTTTTTAGTAAATCTTAGCGCCTTTGACCATGGATTGTTCAAGCATTTCTTCGAGCAAGGGTAATTGTACCATTCTAAAATTGCTCCCAGTTAATAAAACGAATTGATTTTCACGACCAGTATAAAATGGAAAATATTGCATCATAATTAACTTTAATTAATTAAGTTACACAACCAAAATTTTAGACAACTTTTTTTTTTTTTTTGAATTTTATGCCCATACATGATGAAATGAAAGAGGACTGTCATTGTAGTAGCTGTTAAACAAACCCTAATGTTTACCTACTCGGCTGTTTTGATAAACACTTGACAAGAGTTCAGGTAATTGAATGATTGATAGTTTGCAAATTGATTAATCGTGTATTAATTAAAATCATACACTAGTCGAATTGGGCGTGATTGTTTTTGCAGTGCATCGTGCTGCTGCGCTGCAATCTCTGGATCCATCAATCTGTATTTGGATTTATTATGGTCAACTTTCAAGTTTCAATTCCACAACTACTTCTGGTCTGGTCGGGCAAATTGACATGACAAGCTGTATGTCATGTAAATGACAATTGACAATTGGGGTAATCAATTTATAAGCGTCTTTATTTGATATCGCTTGTTTGGTAAACTATATGACGAGACAAGAATAATCGAATTTTGGATAATACGTTTATACAGATATTTTCCTTTGGTTGACTAAGCGTGGTCTACCTGGTCGTGGTCGCTGGCGTTGGGAGGCTTTGGTGTCTTGGAAGGAAGTTGCTTTCTTTCTTGTCAAGACAGGAGGAATTGTTTTTGTGTTGCATTTCGGCCCGTTTCAATTTCTCAATATTCTGGAGGAGAACTAAATTGCTGGAATCTTGGGCCAAAGCTTCGTTGTAGTGAATCCAGGCTTCTTTGAATCTCCCCTGCAACAAGGTAAAGTACGAAGTTAAAATTGTCACCTGTTTTCCGTCGCTTCGTATAATTGAGATTACTTGTCCGTGATAAATTGCTCCTAGGTTAAGATGCACATGCGTCACGATAGAAGACGGAATCATGTACTTCTGGTTAACACAGCACCTTTTCGATTCTAAAAGCATCTGTACAGCTCGTTTGTAGCTCTGGAATTACAGTTTTCATGGAGTAAAGTATTGGAAAATGAGTTAGAGCATATTAATCTGAGGCTAGGCTATTATTGTCTTTGGAAAATTAATATTATTAACATTTCTATTAGACAAGGCGTTGCCGACGCTGGGAATAATATTAGTGATCGGAGAGGACCTAGGATCGTAGTTATTGATGTGTTGTTTTTTAATGTTGTTTATTTCCGGTATTAAAATATTAATCATTTAAGTTTTGAGCTAGGAGGACTTTTGGAAGAGGATTAGGCACATTTTTGTGTACCGTTTGATGGAGAGTGCTTTTGGGGATCTTTTATTTTGGATGCACAAAAGCGCTTTTATGAAAGGGAAGGCGGAGACATGGTAAATGGGATCCTCTTTGCTCATAACTACTTCCTCTTGTCATCCATCCTTTTTCTCGCGTCTTTCTTCCGAAAATGAATCTCACTTTTATGTTCCAAAATTTCGTCGTGTCAAGGCGTTAAAACTCACCAGAATTGCGGAGTCCTCGTCTTCCAAGTCCTTGGAAAGGTCTCCATGAAAGGCATGAATGGGGACACAACTTATTTCTGTCTCACTGCAGGTACGGATCGCTAGTTTAATATATTTGACGGCCTCTGACGTTCTGTTCAAATGACTGTAAAGAATGGAAAGTTGATGGAGAGCTTCCCGTTGACTGGAGTTTGTCTGTTCCATAACTGAAAGAAGGAGGCTCTCTGCTTCCTCGTACTTCCGCAAGTGCAGACGGGCCTGTGCCTGGAGAAAGCACAAAGTCGCTTTTTAAGACGGAAACATAAAGCGAAATCACTTTCTTTTCGCCATTTCATGATAACGAAAGGTTATGCCACATTTCCGCCACCCTCTAACCTCACCACTACGACCCACTTCCCCCTAGAACCCTTCTCCAGCAACGCTGATTAATTGCCCAGCGTTTTTGGACGGAGGAGGGTAATTGAAAATCCTTCCGGATGAAGATGGGAACCTCAGCATCTACGGTGCGTCTCTTATAAAACGCTTAAAGAAAGTTGCCTAATTCAAGAGACTCAAACTTCAGAAAACTATTTTCGTGCCTAAGGATATTAAGGATTTTATGTTCGCTCAATTCTGGTTGTTTCTATTTCAGGGGAGAATGTTTACGTAGGAAGAAACTTTGTCGAGTTTGACGTTCGGAAAGAAACGCCCTGTAAATTTTAAATGAAGAGAACTTTCATAATCTGCGAATGCTGAGCCTAATGGTGAAGGCTAAAATTTCATGCCTACTTAGGAGCAGGAGCCTGCCAAAAACTTTTTAAAGATCGTATTCAGCTGGAAAATATTCATTTTTGGCAGAAGATCATCACGGAGGAGTGGAAGGGCCTGGATTTTAAGGTCGTGCTTAATTTCAGGACTGACAAATGGCCCTTACTTCCTTCGAATGAGGTCTAGGGCCCCTGGCACTTACCAAGTGTACTTGGACTATTGGATCATTTGGAAGAATTCGTAGGGCTTCGGTAAAAAGTACTTCCGCCTTGGTGGCCCTTCCAGTGCTTAGGTAGAGCACGCCGAGACCGTCCTTTGTCTGCGGATCGTCATTCTGGAGCAGTGCTCTGGAAATGTATTAAAAGACAAAAGGGCTCACATTTCCTTACATCATTACTTGTTCTTCATCAAAGTAAAGTAACAACACAACGACAACGGCAGAGCGACTCGTTCTTCAAAAGAGAACTGTGAATAGCACCGCCGCGGCCGCCCTTTGTTTGGGATGGGATTGCCTCCCCCGAAATTGTTTTATACAAACATTGGCTATGTGACTTTACGTAATGGGCCGTGCGACCATTTAAAAACAGCGTCACCTCTTGGCTTTCTTTTTTTCAAAAGGAAGGCTTTCACTGGTGCTTTTGTTTTGTTCGAAACGGGTCTATAAGCACCAAACCCAAAATTGTAGCTGGCTAATTTAACAACGGATTTTAAATTACAAAAGCTCCATGACTCGTGTGATGGTGATTTGGAGAAATGATATTCATTTCTTTGAAGTGCTTTAACTTTTTGATTTGCTTGTCAAACAGGGCCTTATCATTTTTCTAGAAATAGGAATTGCTGACTTCTTCAAAAGGGTTAATAGCAATTCTCGTCGTTTGCTGAAGACAGACATGGAGAAAGTTTTTCCAGATTCGAAAAAGTAAGATGAAATATTGGTTAGCACTTTTTAGCTGAGAGCAGCTTTTTTTTTTCAGAAAAGGAGTATATATAAAAATCTTTCAAAAACTAACCTTTGATACAGGGATTCTGCATTGTCGTGCAGATTAAACTTCTTTATGAGCCGTGCAGTGTTGAGGAGAGCCACGGTGTGATTTGCATCTCTAAGCAGTGCCTCCTGATAAAAATGCAAAGCCTCTTCCAGGCGACCTGCATGGAATAAGTTCTTTACAATAAAACGCTGTTCGAGATAAAACCTTTTGCAGCGCTGAATTATCATTGTATGGATGAGTGGGCCCTTTTGGTTATGAAGAGATCTTATCAATTTCATTTAGGCCCGCAGATGCTGGAGGGACTTTCTCCTCGAATCTCAAGATCTCTTTTCCAGGGGCATAAGGGTCTCAAATGCTATTCTAGCAGAAAGGCCCTTCGCCTCGTGAGAACTGAAGATGATGGCTATCTCCAGCTCGCTTACCGATTTTCTGGAGAAACGCTGCATAGTTGTTGAGATGATCTGGAGAGTTCGGCTCGAGCTTTAGAATCTTGAGATGTATCTCCTTGGCCTTATTGTTGGAGCCAAGGTCTGCATACATCGCAGCCAGATTCGTAAGAGCATCCGGATTGTTTCCTTCCAGCTCCAGTGATCTCTCCATCAATCGAATCGCAAAATTGGTATGGCCCTGTTGACTACAAAATAACAAATTACCGTAAAATTTCTAGTAGAACATAAGAAACGGGAGTTATATTCCGCATGAGTCTTGAAGTGAGTGATGAAGAAAATGGAGCTCAATGAGAATGAGAAGAAAGTGAACTTTCTCTTCTCCGCTCAGAGAGAACGGATAGTTTTGAAACTCGAATGTTTCAAACCGAAAAAAGGTTTTTTAAAAGTCAGAGTGCACTAGATTGAAATTTTTTAAAAAAAATTTGTTTCGTATATGAAATCGCTGCCATTTGTGATTCAAAAGAATCCTCCTCAATAATGGACTATTCGGTAAAGAGGAGGCGGAGGGAGATGTGCTTGGGATGCATAAAAGGGGAAGAAATGGAGAAGATTTTTGGGTTGATGGATAGGGCTAAGTCGTAATTTAGGTTTTCTTCATCATCTGCTTTGAAGATGCTGGAGTGAGTTCCATTGGAGAAAGTCATGGGATGAGTGATGGTGCACTTATAGTTGGGAAAAAGGGTAATGATGTTAGATGTAACTACTTTCTCCGCAAGAATCAGTTTCATCTCCTGACCTCTTCAGATTTCCCAATTTGTCTTCCTTTGTTCGAAGGCAGAGTCATTCGCATTCGTCGGAGCTCCCCACCAAAATCCTTCCTAAGCACACCATAATTGTCAAGGAGATCTAGAAATTGAGCAATTGGCCAATTTTCCAAAATGGTCCTTGGGCGCAATTACCCAAACTACTCGGTCGAAAATGGATAATCATCAATTCTAAACTTTCTCTTTTGCAACCAACCCATCAGCTCGAGAGATCACATTTAGCAGACCCTTTGTTGGACAAGAAACAGACTCCTCAAAACCCATCTGCCTTCTCATCATTGGTGATTTTTTTTTTGAAAAGTTGAAAGTACTCGGGAGAAAGTGCCCTTGAGCATTAGTCAGCGTCCCTTTCACTCCAATTGTAGATTTTTTTTTTCGTTCTAATTTATTTCCGAATCACTGATGATACATCTCAAAAGAGCTGGGTTGAAAAGGATGGGAAGGAGAATGAGGGAGAAGTTTCAATTCACTTTGAATTTCTTTTATATTTAAAAAAAGGAGAGAAAGCAAAGTTGAATAGGAATCTAATTTTGGATTAGAAAAGAAAAGAGGGCTGTGCTGAATATGGGATATAAGAATTTCTTTCTTTCTTCTGAGGATTTTTGAAATGTTCCTACACCCAGCGTTTCCTTATACTAATCTTTAATTCAATTCCATTTGATACAGAGCGTTTTTTTGGTAGATTGGAATAACGCATTTTAAGATCTTAATTAGGAATAATTAGAACTGCAGCATTCTGAATTTAGTTTAGAAAAGCTTGTTCCGGTTATTTCTAGTTTTTGGAGGAACGTCGCTTTGGGACTTGGCGAGCAGGAACTACAACTTTTTAGTTTCTAAATTCCATGAAGAAATCCGATGTATTTTGAGCTGGCGGAACCGGCGATGAAACTAATCGTGAAAAACTAAGGGGAAGAATGGGGCTTAAAATGAATTATTTGAAAATGGGGAAAGTGCAACTTTGGCAGAAATCGTGTTTGGAGGCCATTGAGAAATCAGAAGAGAAAGGAGTCATGATGAAGTGAGATAGTAAAGAAGGCTGGAGAAAGCTAGTAGGATTTTCTAGCAGTTAGCGCAGCCCTTAGTCGAAAGGTACTAAAAATCTAGAAAGCTAGCAGCCTCAGCATGGAAGTTCCGATGATTACATCTCTCTTTTTTTTTCTTCGCTGATGAGCTATAATTCTTTTACGGAAACGGTCCAGGCTCCCCTTGTCTTTCTTTCAATAGAGCCAAGTATTAGGAGGAATTGAGAAGGAAATCTGTATTCTTAGCATTTTCCATAGGAGCTCCAGAATCTGTTCTAGAGCCGCCGCCGCTGTAACGAAATCCACTAATGCTAGACGACGACGCTGGAACAAAGTCGACTGACTGACTTTTCCCCCTCCTTTGATTTGGAAGGCTTCCAGGTAACATTCAGAAATTTCGAGCGCAAAGCCATCATTATAATAACTTATTTAGACTCCCGCTCTCTCTTCTCCAGGAGATCTTCCTGGAGAAGCTCCTGGAAGCCACCATTATCTTCCTCAACTTGCCTGACCGGCCTTAATGGAGCGACACTTCCTTACTTTCTCCTTCAAGTGAAAGTAGGAGTGAACATGCCCAAGCGGAACGATCCTCCTGCCTGCCACTCTTCTTCCCAAAACGTCTGCATCAATTGTCTTGGAGTGAATTTAAGGAATGGATGTTGCGGGCCCTGCCTAGGTTGAAGGTCCAGACGCTTTCACTCATGTTCACTGTACACTCAACCCTCCCAAGATTCGATCTCGGAGATGCTGGATGCTGGGGATAAAAGACGAGGAGACGGAATAATTTATGATTGAGTCCTGAGAATCAGATGAAGATCCGCCTCCCCCGTCCATCTTCATTTGTCGCTCTCGGATTCTTTGCAGCCCGACTAGCCCTAACATCTCATATTCAGGGATTCGAGGCAGTACATTCAGCATTCTACTGCGTAAACTACTTTCTACGCGCTCCGCTTCCCATCTTGTCTTGGCTTCGAGGGAGCAAGCCTCGAAATTGAGTCCACACGGGGGAATTATTAACTCGAATTAGGCTCTCTCTGTTCTCCTTTGCATATGGAGTAGGGGCCTTGTAAAGGAAAAGCTTTTGAGAAGAGAGGCGTGCCGGTGCTGGAACAAGCTCACTTTCCCAATTAGCATTTTTAAATAGGAAGACGCTGCGGGTGAAGACAGCGTCTGAGCTCTGGTTGCTCTTAATTTGAAAGGAATTGAGTAATGTGCATGGTCCTTTGTGCTGTGTCCTTTGAAGGGAACACTCACTTACTGTTTAAGGTTGGCCAAATTGAAGAAAGCGTGGGCATGGATTGGGTTAATTCGAAGTGCTTCTTGGAAATGAGCCTCTGCTTCCAGTGAGTCATTAAGGAGTGTTCCCAAATTATTGTTTGCACTGGCATGATGTGGCCACAACCTGGAAGTATAAACAGAAAGTGAAAGTTAATGGGAGAGAAGGGAGAAAGCGCGGCTTTATGTCGGTGAAACAGGAATTATGATTAGATTCGAGTGAAGGCTGAAAGTGGGCTTTAGTTAGATGGATTTGAGGGAAAAGGAACTGTACAATCAACAGGCGACTTTTATTCTTTCGTCGAAGGGAAAGTGATTTCCTATTATTATAGAAGGAAATACTGCCAGCTCTCTTTGTAATGGCATGTATTAGACATGTCTGATGGAATCAGCGTCTATGGAAGCCCATATAAGTGTAACAGGAAAACATAATTTCTAAAGGGGCTTAAATAAAAGAGAAAGTTCAGTGCATTATTCATTATTGTGAGGAGCTGGCCACTTCGACTTTCACCCAGCAGGCTAGTAATTTGTCATTGATGGATTGAAAGCAAAATGTAAAATAAATTATACGTTACTATTTGGAACTCGACGCAAAAAAACAAAACAGAGTTGTAACGATCGAATGGAACAGAGACCTTAAAATGTGTGGAGTATGTTAATGTTTTGAAATAAAAACTCATTTAAATTAAACTTATGGTCCGTTAAAGAAGTTTTGATAGTAATTGTTAGACGTCACAGCATCACGAACTTCAGAACGAATTTTTATCACTTTCGGTTGAAGATTTGATTTTTATTAGTACCTTCACGAACAATAATTCTTTTCGTTTCGGACACTCTAATGTTTAAAAGTTGTTTTTTCTTCAAAGCTTTTTTTATTGCTTGCAATTTATATTGTAAGCTTTGCTTAAGCTTTCTATCAGAGATTGGACAAATAAATTTAGGCTTCCCTCAATCGTCTGTTGTCAAACGCTTTCAATTCTTTATGTTACGTTTGCAGGAGCGCTGATTTGTAAGCGTAAGAAGACCTCATCCCTATGTTTCGTATTTCCATTTTGTGGTTACAGGGAAAGCCTTGATTAAGATGTCATACTAACTACTTGTATTCAGCCCCTTAAGATAGAAATATGAGCCTCTCTTATGCATAAATAATGTGCTCAGATTTTTCTTCTTTTTTCTTCGAGACGTTGCGGAGAAAGTAGAGAAAGTAACCCTACTCCTTCCTTCAAGCGTAACGAGAAAAGGAATCTGGATCATTTTTATCCTCCGCTGATGATGATCCTGATGGTATTTTGCTCTATAACAAAAATAATTACGGCGTGCTTTGAGTAGTCGTTTCGGTGGTGAAAGTCTACACAAGAGGAATCTGCTGAAAAATCCTTTTTGGTAAAAGAGACCTTTCTCCCTGTAACTCAAGAAGATGGCGACGAGAAGATGAGATGCGGGAAATTTAGCTGCTGAAATGTATTGTAAAGTAGTTCTGGGGTTTTTGTAGTGTAACTAATGCACGGTGCCTCGACATAATCTGCATCCAGGAAAAACTGAACTCCCTGGAGCAAATATGTCTTTCGGCGTCTTTCGGGAAAGGGAAAGTAAAAGGAACGACGAGGCATTGAACCGTGTAAAACGATAGATTGCCTGTAATGAACCCCTCTCCTTTTGTGTATAGCTGAAGAGCAGAAAAAAGAGAATTGCAATTCAAATTTGTATAATAAATTCAATCAGGCTCAGCTCAGAGAAAGTAAAGAAAGTATTCTAATGTCCCAACTTTCTCTCATCGATTCCACCACCATCATCCGCCTACTCTCTCTTCTTTTTTTCTTCCGTTCTTATGATTTCCGATTCTTCTAAATTTATTCCTCTCGGTCTTCTTCTTCCCATTTCCTAGGGCTCTAAAGCATGTATACTTATGCAGGAGAAGTTACATTACCTCCTCGTCTTTCTTTTTCCATTCCCTATATTTTTGGAATTCATGAGCTGGAGAATGCTGGAGAGGCTCTGGAAGCGAGGGTGAAGCAATTGTAGAGGTCTCTTCCTACCGAGTCGTCCAAGATCACTAATGGAATACTCGCCTCAGAAATTCTGCATAAATCTTATGAGGAATTTTTAAGTTCTTGCGTCTCAGGGAAGCCCCGTTTCCATAAAATTGACATCTTTGTGTCGCCCTCTGATCGAGATCTTATGATTTTCCCGTTCTCTTTTGGAGGTGACAGAGTGAAAGTAAACTTTTTGGCAGAGTTTTTGGAAAGGTAAAAGTTCATTGTGATTTTGTTGATAGACGTTGTTGAGGCCTTTGGAATTAGGGTGGAGTCGTAAAAGGAGAAAGTTGACATGTCCGGAGGAGACAATGGAGTGTTGAGAAGTAGGAATTGAAGGAGTCAAGGGAATCTTGCAAATGGACAGGAGAATTGACAGGGACGAGGACGGGAGGCCCTTCTGATATTATTCTAGGCTGAATTTGCGGTTGAAGAAAGGGTCTCTACGAAGGGAGCCTCTTCTGTGTGATAAGCAACAAACGAAATTGACAGGATCGACTTCTGCTCGAGGACTTTTTTCTTCTCTTCCTTTTTGGACCTCAAAGACTGCAAATAGACGAAAGACTTTCTCCTAACTTTCTCCACACACTTTCTTAAGGTTTTCCCCTCCTGTCGCGTCCTACGGAAGTCCTACTGGAACCCCCAAAACTAATTTAATTCCAAGATCCTTCCAATCGACTGGTCCACGCAACTTTCCCTTCTCACCTCGGCAAGAGACCTGACACGAAGAGCTCCTGGAGAACTGGAGAGAAACTGGAGAAAGAATGATAGAAACTTTTTCAGCCCTCCTCTACCCTTCCTCATCTTCAATCGGAAACAGACCAAAAATCCTATCGATGTCCCTAGTGGACATTCTGCTTCACTAAACGATTATCTTGGAAGAGAAAGCGAAGGGAAAGTTTTGATTGAAACCCTTCAATTTTCACAGTGTCAACTAGTGAAGCCCTACGACAGATCTCCAACATTCGCAGTTCTTATTTGCTACACTTTGCGACATAAGTTCATATAATGTCATACCCAAGTGACGCTTTGTCAAAACCTTTCGAAATTATTTGAAAAAGAGTCTTTTTGTAGAAACGGATATTTCAATTTATGTAGTAGCTAACATAAGGCTTATTAAATAATTACACAAAAACTTCGTATAATGAAGACGGATTGAGCGATATTTGTGATCGGAATTTTTTTCAAGGCTTTGTTCTTGAGCCCAAATTTGCTTTCTCTTGGGAGAGCCTAAATTTTAATTTCCTGTTTTGGGCAATAAATGACGAGGGAGCAATGTTGTGCGGATTTGTTTGGCTCTAAAAACTTTAGTGGATTTGTCTGGACTTGAAGTGTTTGGTCACACAAGGGACTTGGAGGGACGGACTTCTGGCCTGGACAGCGTCATTAAGTTGTAAATGGTGGATCAGTAAATGTCTGTCACCCCAGCGACTACGGTTGACACTGGAACTTATTCTTCCTGGAAGAAATGGTTCCAGATAAAGTACTGGAGGAGATTCGTGGTTAATAGGTTCCATGTAGTTTTTGATGCTTCCCGTGAGAGATTTCGGCAAGTTATATTGCTCCATTATTTGTCTTTTTTTTTATTTTCTGCCTTCCGAATCCGCCCTCTCCTTCATTTCACTTTTCTGTTTACCTTGAGAACCATTGAAAGTGAGTAAGTGCCGAGCATTTATTCTTCCTATGCCGACTTTGGGGCCTTTGAATTTCTCGTATTTTTGGGGGAGTTTTTCTGGCAAAAGAGAAAGTTCATAACGTCGGAGAAATTCCTCTAGAGATTATAAGGCCCCATTTTTCTCATGTTTCCATTTTTCTATTCATTTGGGAGAGGTTGATGTCTATTTTTACTATTTTGAGGCTCTTCCCTACGTTTTTGCTTCCTTAAGTTCTCCATTTTCAGGGAAGACGAGACTTTTGGTCCTGTCATAAGGCCCAGAAAAGGAGACTTTTTATCTCCTAAGCCTCTGAATGAATACGAGTCCTGACAGGCGTCCTCTTTCAAACTGAATCTCCCTCTAAATTTCAATGCCCATTTTTTTGGGCTCTTGTATTACCATGTACACGGATTAGGATGATGGGCCACTTCTAGAGATGGCAAATGGGAGAAAGTGGAGACGAAAGATCGGACTGCTGAGAGAGCTTTTCTTTTTAGAATAATGGCCACAAAGTTTAGGTTCTCTAGAAAATTTTCTCCAGTCATAATTTTGTGAATTTTGAATAAGAGCGCAACTTAAAAACCAGTGCAGCAGATTTTCTAACTGGAAATGGGGTAATGCGAAGAAGGGAAATAAACCTCCTGCTTTCTTTTCAATGTTTGCTTGAGCTGCCCTTCGCCTGACAAGATGTCAAAAGTGGGGGAAATCGTTTATGTCATGCATAAACAGCTATTTGCTAGAGTCTGTTTAGAGTAAACATCATTTTAGTTGCACATTTTTAAAAATTTCTCCTTACCCTTTTCACTTTCTCTCATTTTTAAGGACTTTGCAGCCATGCTTTCTCTTCTCTGTGCAAAATTGCCTGAATATTTGTGATGGAATGCGAGAGTGCTGAAAATGAAGTAAGAGAATGGGAGAAAATGAAGTTGGAAAAAGGTGAATATCGCTGAAGAGGATGATTTGAAGGAGAAAGTATCTCAGAGAAAGTGGCACAGGAGGAAGGAAGATACTGATCTCCTTCCGCTGGCAGAAGGCGGTAGGTGTGCAAATGCAAAAAATACATTTATGGAATACAAATGATTGCGTAAGGGTTGGCGTAGGAAGGTGGAATCCATGGAATCCAAAACCTTTTCGTGCTGTGATTCACAATGAAACCTTGGCTAGCCCTTTTCCCCATCATCTTTGATGTCAACTGACACTTGGTTCCCTTACTTTCTCCCGCTTTCCCTTGCGCACATAAGACAGCACATGGACAGAAGGGAGTGTAGAGAAACTGTGGTCTGCTTCAAAGTACCCCAAGTCACAACTTTTGCCAAAAAATATTTTTTTTTTGATCTTTTCACCTCCCTCTACCACACACACGACGACACTCCTCATTTTTTCTAATTTACTAAAAAGTGAAAAGAAACTTTCTCTTTTCCTTTTTTTGCCCTGGGGAAGGTGTAGAATGGAGTGTAAAAAATATTTTCCAAATTCACCCAGACTGAAATTAAGAGACTCTTTTGGAGATCTGTTTAAGTTTGTCTTGAAAAAGTTTTTTTAAAACCGAAACTACTTCTGCAAAAATCCTTTTTATTTGTTTGTTTAGATTTTGTTCGACTGGTACTTAATTTCCTTTTCATGTTTTGCTGTTCCATCGAATGTGGGGTTTATTAAATTTAAGAATGGTTACAAAACTTACCGTAGAGCTTCCTTGTAGTGATGGATGGCTTTCACCGTATTTCCCAAATCCTTCTGGAGATTAGCGTAGTTATAATGCATTTTTGCATTTTGGGGGAGAAGGTTTAAGCCGGACCTGAAATCAATGCGACATTAGGTTTTGTAGACCGAAAAAAACCGTGGATCCTTATCCTAAGCTGCTAGCTTTCAGCAGCGGGGAAGACAAAGGAGAAGGAAGAAAAATGGGAATGATAAATGGGAAAAGATTTTGACACGTTTAAACCACAAGGACTTAAAATCAAATTAAGACGAAGGATCATTATAGGAAGGATTCGCAGTTCTTCTTCGTTAAATCTTAAGGAAGGGCAAAGGCTGCGCCCCAACTTTCTCTCCTCGCTTTCTCCTCCGCTGGAAGTGAGAATTTGACTAATGGGTTGCGAGGGGGAAAGTGGTCCAAAGCGTCCCTAAAATTAAGTTAGGACGATCCCTGTCTAGGGCCCTTTAGGTTTGGTTTGCTATGATGCTAAGGGAGATATCGATGATTGGAAACTTACGTAAAGAGTGACTCTCGGCTCCGCCAATCCTCGTTTCGGAGCCAAGTTTTGGAGGCGAAGGCCATGAGCCCTAGGAGCAGGAACCCTTTGACCAAGTTGACCCTGGAAGATGACTTTGCAGAAGATAGGAGTCGCCCTGCTCCGACGCCGAGAAGGAGGCTGAAGCCCAAGCTGCCAGAGATCATATTGAATTACCATCAACACTTCACTTGCCCTCGTTAAGCCTTACTTTATGTCGAAAAGTTCTTAGGTAGAGAGTAAGGCTAAGGCTAAAGGCCTTTGAAATGCATTTAGGCTTCTATTTCAGACCTTATTTAAGTTGCCTCTCTTTCCCCAACTCTCATTAATTTAGGAGAACTTTCACCCAGCATGTTTCAACATGTTTTCAAAAATGAATTAGGCTTGAATGTAGTGCTTTAAGATTATTTACAGGTTTTCGTTGGTTTATATTTTGAATGTGGGTTTTAGGGGCCTGGAAATCAGGTAATCCCATTAACTGCAAAATTATGGGCTACTCTTTGTTTTCATTAGGATTTGTTTCCTAAAAGATAATTAGCGCCAAATTTATGTGGAGAATGGAGAGGTGGGTTTAGAATTTAGGAGGAAAGTTATCTAGAGAAAGCTGAGTTCACTTTCACTGCTGCTTCATTCTTTTCAAATTTGTGTTGTTTTTAACGAAATGAAGCTGCGGAGAGGCATTCAATATGTGCTGAAGGAATTGAAGTGTAACATAATTCATGTTGACTATTAGGAAGTGTTGACTAGGGTGTTCCCCTATGCTCCATGTTTTTCAATGGACTTTTGAACATGAGTTGAGTCCAATAAGTCGAATGCCATAAATCACTTCCGTGTCTTTGGGAGTTGGGCTACATTCAATTTTTGTTGTAAAGGCCGTGGTCGGCTGGACAGATTTTTTTTGGTCCAAGGCCTCCTTCTGCTGTTTTATTTACTGTGTCATTTTCCCATTCTTTGTTATCCAGGGTGTACTGCGACTGGTTGCGAAACTTTTGGCAAAAAGTTGTCTTTCTCTAAAAGGAGAGTGAAAGTGATGAACGTGTTTCACTGCAGTCCTTTTGAGGAATGCTATATCTGACGTGCGTTTTCTTTTATGAAACACGGAATTCATGTTAACTGAAGCTTATTCCTGGGCTGGTGAGGTGAAAGGTTAAGAAATTGATAAAATGAAATGAAATTGGTTGCGGAAGAAGGGTAAGCCATATGAATGCGTGCAGGAAAGGAATATGTGCGGTTTAGCTCAATGGAGAAAGTTTTTGTTAAAGGAAATCAATCCTTGGCCTATACGTCTTTAAAGCTCCAAGTCTTGCGTCCAAATTGTTTTATTTTCAATTCTTTATAATATTCATAACTCAACTCTATGGAACTCAACTCTTTACTTTTTAGAAATTAAAAAAAAAAATTTTTAGATCATGAAAGTTGTGTTCCTAGATTAGAGTAATTTTAGTTTACTTCTGTGTATCCTTCCTCCATATTGACTTTCTCCATGTTATCCTACTTTTTACATTTCCATTGAATTCTCTACTTTGTTTTAACTTCATCAAAATGCGTTATTGCGCAAACCTTTAAAATGTTACACATGTAAGGGCCGTGTAGACTTCACGGAATTGTATTGGATTATTTCCGAGACTTGACCGACCCCTTGAACAAGTCCTTTGAGGGAAGTGCCGTGTCTCTCAGAACTTTCTTTTATGCATTTCCTATGGAAATGTTCGATTTCTTTATCTCGAGCAGATTCCCAATACAAGTCCTTCCTCTGCTTAAAACATTTATTGAGACCTGCTTTACTGCATATTTGATTCCTCCCTTCTTGTTTTTCTCTTGATTTCTTTTGAGAAGAGTTTGAGCTAGGACTTTTGTTTTTATGTTTTCTTGTGTCTTACCTTGGAATGTAGAGAACTCTCTCGGCGACAACGAATCCAACGCGAAAGATGAGATTTGAGGCAGGAATGAAAGGGATGATGAGAAATGTGAGGCCAATGACCAGATCCCGTCGTTTCCTTCCCTGAAATGAGTTTTCATAACAAGAATGATGGAATAGTATCGAAATAGTTTTGATCTCGAGTTCTTAGCACGGTGGAGATATGAGATCAGGACTTTCTCCGCTAGTGAAAGTTGTGAAATCAAGCTGACTCAGCTTGATCTCTCGACGACTCTCGATCACGTCCCCTCTTCTCATTGGATTAGAGGCCGTGGAGGTCCTTGTGGAATGAGAAAAAGAATGGGAGCTAATGAGGTTTACCTTGGAGAGCAGGTGAAAGATGGTGAAGAATATAAAGGTGTAGAAGATGAATGAAATCAAATTTCGAGAGTCTGACCACTTCTGGACGAGGGGAATGGAGCCCATCTGCCAGTCGTAGTTAAGGGAGACGGGGGCTAGGAGGAGCCAAAAGTTGAATGCTGGCAAGTAGGCAAATGTACGAAACCTGCAGAGAAAGTATCAACTGGTAGTCAGAAGGGCCCTTAAAATTGGATTACGCTTTCTTTTCTAAAATTTCACTCCTCTGTCCCGAGAAGACCTTTAATAAATTTAGGTTAAAATTGTGTTAAACTTTATTTCCTTGATCTTTGAAAAATATCTCACGATCAATGCTTCCTTAGTGTTTCTCATCTCGTGTCACTAATTTCTGAACAAATAGTACACCCTGGAGATCACAAGAAATTGAAGTTTTTTTTTGCCATTTTATTCTGTTTCTTGAAAAGAAAACGGCTAGGAAGAACTCTAGCCGTTTTTTTTTGCAGTTCTGTTTCCATAAGCTAAGGAAAAGTTTTGGAGAAAGTGTCAGCTGGATAAGCTGAAAAATCTAAGGTTTCGTGTCAAGTTTTAGTGAGCCGCTTTCCCTTCATTGTATTTTGTGTTACTTAAAAATTGTTTATGAGCGCATTAATATTTATAAAAATGGAAAATTAAAAATAAATTGAACTATTTTTTAAAAAAGCTGCTCAGCATACCTGGTTAGCTTAGATTTGGCAAATGATGCTGGATTGTCTTGGTCTGAGAACTGTGGGAGGCAGCCCTGAAGCATCAGAATGCGGAAGCAGACGAAGGCGAAGAGCTGTAGGAGAAAGGATCGGGAAATGATAGTTATTTGGAATAATTATTAATTTTGATTCATGAGCACATCCTCCCTTTCTTGGGTTCTGGCGCTCCCTTTTCCTGGAGAGAGGACTTTCTCCAGGAGAAAGTGGAATGAATGATTTTATGATTATTAGAAACCGAGGGAGAGATTCCAGAAGATAATAAAGAATCTAGAGTGAAAAGCAGGAGGCCCTTGGCCCTACATTTTAGGCTCCTCGTGAAAGGGAGGATTAATTTTTAAAAAAAAATTGAAAAAAGGAGAGAAAAATAATTCCTACCCCAATTCCTACAATAAATAGTCTCTTGAACAGATTCCTGGCCTCTGAGCTCCTCTTTCCCGTCGTTAGGTAGCTGGAATAAAAAAATTCATGAAATATTAATTTGAGAGCTAAAACCTCCTCCCATAACATTGAAGGCCTTTCTTTTAGTTTTCGAGTAACCCTTAAGGCTCTTACAACTTTGCTAAGCTCCATTTAATTTTGATTTAAAGAGCACTTACTCTGAAATTAGAGATCTGTTTAGGTAAAAGTCCCAAACGAGGTTGATTCCAAGGACTGTGACACCGTGCTCCTTTGACAGCATGGCACAGAAGGCTAAAATTACGGAGACGTAAACAAATTTTGTTTCCATGTTGTGTTCCTTTTGGCACCTGAAAATGAAAGGAGCGTGAGTAGTAAGTAGGGGAGTCATAGTAGAAGTACTTCAAAAAGCGTTACAGTGCTTTGAAAAACAATATTCTGGAGGAAAAGGATTTTTCATAAACCAATTTTCCTGGAAAAATTAGTTTCAAAGGTTTCTCCAGGCCTAATATGAAGCCCCGAGGTGAGGAAATTGGAAATAAGGTATCCATGATATTATTAACCAATATTCTCATAGTCCTCTCTGTCTTTAAGCGCCTTGCTGCGCCAGCATATTGCAAGTCTTCAATTTTATGCAGAGTTGATTTATATCATTTTAATCGATTTTGTTATTCTGTCCCGGCGCAGCGTGAAGTCTGTGCAAATCGCAATGACCTACATTTGTGAAACCCATTTTTGAACAATCTCAGAGTGGTTAGAAAATATGGTTAGCACGATTTTGTTTGACAATGCGCACATCACCAATCCAATTATGCTTTACTTTACACCCGATTTTACGTGATTTAAATCATGAATTATTCACCAAACACTGAAGGATTCTTTCAAATCCGACTATTAGACGGGAAATTGAGTAAAAGTAGGTGCGCTGCCTGTAGGGAAAAAATGTGTTTGAAGCAGCTGTGTTTGGTTTTTCAGAATTTAATAACATGGCTGGAGCCTCCAGTAAAATTCCGTTCGTAAGCCTCACAAGTCAGTAGACTATTCAGTAGAAACAAACCGTTTTCAAATCCAATTTTCGTTTGTGTGCCCTTCCTATTAAATCTCAGCTGAAGAGGGCACTGTGGACTGTGCAGCGGCGCTTGAAAAGCGTCGTGGACGCTTAGCGAAAAGGGTGTTAACGGTTAATGGGCTTGTGGCCTGCCTGGAAGTGTGTGGCGCAAGGCTCTTATTTTTGAGGTTCATTAAGGTTAAGGGTGTGATGTCTTGTTTACAAGGTGAGTGATGTTTCCTAATTTGTATTTGTACAGGGAGAAAGTTCTGGTCTCCCCACCTGTCGGAAAATCATAAATAAGGCAGGCAGTCATATGTAATTAAAAAAAGGGACTGAGGGCAAAGTCTTAACTTCGTAGGGCATCGTGCCCTAAAAAGTCTAAAGTTTGTTAGCAAAAACGAACTTTTTGTGTTGGCGCTGGAGGCCGAAGGGCAGCGATAAAGCGTAATTGGGTGTTAGTGGACAAATGTAGGAGACGATAAATATGGCATGCCCACACGCTATTTCTTTCTTTTTCCGAGTAATTAGGTTTAGGTGTGTCCATAGTAACTGATTTCCCTCTTTAATCATACCTTTCTGCTGACGACGCGAACAAGAAAGAAAGTTCCGAAGGAGAAAGCAAGGTAACGCTTTTCCTCCGCCTCTCCTCTCTCCCACGACTCCCTATAACCTCCGGGTGGTGCATTTTGGGCTAAAAACTGGTAAAAGTTGGAGAAAGCACGGTGAAAGTTGGAATCGGAACTTTACCGCCTTGTTTTCTTCCTTTCCCTTGCCTGTTTGGGTCTCTAAACGACTTCCTCTGAAAAGGAGCATCTTGAGTGATTAGTTATGAGCCCTTCCCTTTCTCCTTGAGTAAATTGGAGATTAGGATTAGGGAAAAGGGTATTGAAAAGGTAGGAGCGTCCTTTTCAACGTCTTTTGTTAGTGAGTGTGAGGGAGAGGCTGGAGTGAGGCTGGAGATGATCTGGGCAGGGCCATTTCCTTGATTCCCTTTTGAGATTTTATGGGCCGGGCCACCTATTCCCGTCGAGTCATAACTTGGGCCCAAAGAATGGGACTAGGGAAATTGTCGTAAAACATATAACCGTAGAGTAGCAGGACAGAAGAGAGGGAATTTTATGGAAAAACTTGTTGAAGAAAGATTTGGTAAAGGAAGAAGATGCTTATTTCCAGGGAATGATGGTAGGGCAATGGAGAAAGCAAAAGGAGACGAGAACATAGGAATTACTAGAAATAAACTTTCTTTTACCAAACTCCAGCCATGGCTGACGTAAATTTTATGAGACTTATGAAATTATCTGTCTTTAGAGAGGGAGAAAGTTGGAATCCCACTTTCCCTTGCCACTTTCTCCCGCCGCCGTCTTCGATTGCTTTCTTTTGGGAAAGGTCCCTGGTGCCTTGAGAAGTCCCCCCTCGCTCGGCTGCTGGATGTAACTTTTGAGTTGGAGACTATTAATAATTACTTGATGTCAAGTCGAATTTGAGTTTTCATAAGTTATTTAAAGGGCGGGGGAGCGGGAATAAGATGAATGAGAGCAGTCAAGAATAGAGAGAATCCAAAATGGAGAAAATTTTGTCACTGTTTACGAATGCCAAGAATTATTGAGGAGATCTCTCGCTGAGTGTCAAGATCTATATTTTTTGAGTGCCTCCATTTCTTTTTTTTCGGGTAACGATTGGCTTTTGAAGCTTTTTTTTTTTGGGAGAGTGTGGATGACAGCGCCTGAATTTGAATAGGTGAAATTTGATGGGCGGGGTAGGGGAAAGTGTTGAAAATGTTAGAAAAAAAAGTGGGGGAAATGTATTAGTAAAGATTTGGGGAGAGAGATATCAGATTGAAAGCTGAAAACGGATTTCCCAGGCCCCTTTCCATCCTCTCAACCAATTTCGTCCTGTTTTTTTTTCTTTCGTTTTTTTTTTCGTCTTCACATTACTTTCCCTAACAGAAAGATTTGGGATGCTGGAGCGAAGAGGAGTGATGTGAGGTAGGGTACATTTCTTCCAATTCAGAATATCTTCCCACATAATCGCCTTATCGTCTCTCAACTTCCTCTCGAAAGGCTCTCAAGGCCCTCTCAAAAAAGAATTTCTATTACAGATACCTAAAAAGAAAGTTTTGGCTTCTGTGGCCACGGTGCTTTGTCCTCCTAAAGTCACCCTAAGACCTACAAATGCTTTCACTCACTCTGCTTTCACCGGGAATTAACATTTTTACAATGCGTCGCGTCCTCCTCCGCTCATTTTACTTCAATTTTCACCTAATTCTCAGACAGAACTCTAAAGTTCTTCTTTTTGCTTTGATTTTATCTTATGTTTAACGAAAGACGCACTTTGTAAAATTAAATTAAAGTTTTGGTAAGTAGCCAATGGAATAGAAATTAATTTGTTAAGTCTAACATAAATTCAGTTGAAGCCTGAATCGAGAAGAAGCTTATTACCAAAAGGTTTAGAAGCTAAATCTTGCGGAAGGTGTTCGGATCCTGAGTGTCACTGTAACACCTTTGTAAAATCTACTATTTTCCAGTTTTCCAGCGTTTGAGAAAATGAAAACTAGGATACGAATCGATCGCTTAAGACGACGGAGACTTAGAAAGTGGTTGAAGTCTCTTCTTGTTTTCGATCCAAGTCATTTCCAATGCAGATTTGCTTATTCCGAGCTTTGTAATAAGAACTTAGAAACGAGCGAGAGGAAGTTATAGGAGAATTCCCATTTGAGGGAATTTCCTTAAGGGAGATTCTATTGGATCTTCCTTAAGGGCCTATAAATTCCCTTGCCAAAACCTTGCGTCTGACGTTTCCCTTTATTTATTCATGGGAGACTTGGAAGAGGGGGGAACTAGTTGCTGGAGACGCTGCGCTGAAAGGAGGAGAGTAAGCGATTGCCAAAAAATCTTCGAATCTTGAAAAAGGAGAGCCCTCCCTTCCATCATCAATTCCTGGAGTCTCCAGCGTCGTTTTTTGCCCTCCAGGAGCTCTCTTTATAATTAGCAACATTGACTTTCTCGCCAACTTTCTCAATTTACACAAGAAAGAAGGTTGAGGGAAAAAGTGAAAGCTCAGGTGGAAGTTTAGTTTCTTTAATTACTTTACAACTTTCACTTCCAGGCGACTAGTCCAAGGGGTTCAGGTACCAGGGAACGATCCCAAGTCTCAATTCAGCCTTCTTTTTTAATACTTTTTTTTTTCTTCGCTAAAAGCAATTCTCGCATCAATTTAGCCTCTCCGTCCAAAAAAATTAAGTAAGAGTGAAGCATAAACCTTTAACTTTTCCTCGCTCGCTTTCTCCTTGCTTTCTCTCCTCAAAACTCTCCCCTCATAAATTAAATTCTTCCTTCAAACTATAAACTCTCGCTCGTTAAGCTCGAAAAAGAATTGTGAGAAGTTAAATATTTAGATTTTTTCCTTAGGTTTTATGGGGTCGGTAGCATCGGTAAAGGGAAACCCTAAAGAAAAGTTTTATCTTCTAAATCATGCATATTCCAGGATTTTCCAGGAGGCAAGGGCCCTGGGTGGAATTTTTGGCGTTGATCATTCAGTGGGCGTTGCCTATTGATTGGGAAATTATGAACGCGCCCTTGCGTTTCGCATGAAGGAGGAGAACTTTGGCAGTTGTTGAGAAAGTTTAAGTGTCAATGAAATTGGCATTAGTTTTAGTATGCCGCTGGTGCTTTAACTGACAAATAAAAAATGCATACGACTATTTCTAAAGGACTCTCCTTTGCATTTACAAACCTGGCAGGCTGATGAGGGAAATGAAATCGATTTTGTTGAGCGAGAATCCTTAATGTAAAGCGGCTTTGCAAAAGGGCACATTTAGTGTTTAATTGTGTTATTTACTTTCACCAACTGTAATTTACGGTCTCCTCCTTTTCTTACTTAAGAGGGATTGACGGGTTGAAGGGTAACTGGCACGAAATTATATGGCTTTCAATCCAGCTCATCATTTTTAATTATTTGATTATAGGCACGAAGGCTAAGGTTTCTATTAAGC
>VYYI01000127.1:0-48221 GCA_021029175.1 Bilobella aurantiaca | reverse complement strand
TTAGCATACAACGATCTCAAGGGCCTCTCGGAGCCTTTGAGGCCTTTTGAATTTGCATTAAATTCTACTCGACCTGCAACAGCCAAACAAGCCAGTAGTAAGACAGTAGGGCAGGGACGTCTTTAAAATTATTTTTGTTTCAATCGGCAACGATCCTTTACTAACAAAAAGTATGCCGACAGCTTTTAGTAATTCCATATTCCATCACTTAAGCTCCGCTCCATCTTCCATTCTATGGCTGATTTGGGCTAATTTTTGAAAATTCGACATTGGAATGAGACATTATTTTCTTCCCACTTACTTATAGCTACAAAGCGTAAAATTTACAAAATAATTCGAAGTAAAATGACATAAGTTGAAAATTAAACGTTAAGTAATTTCCTTGTTCTATTTCTATTGTCGGGTCGTTGATCTACTTACTACACAGCTTGTGTACTTCCAAGTATTTTGTTTCTGGAAATTGATGGAGTTCCAGGTAGCCTTAGAAAGTGAATTTTGGATTCTGAGAGGCCTCTAAAGCCTAGGGATGTGGGTGACAGTTAGGTTGATGTAGTGCGCTGTCAAATTCCTGGAAGGGAGTTCTGGATAGGGCTGGATAATTTAGGGGTCGCATGCTAATGACGGCTCAAAGGATATTCTCAAAACTTTTCTACGAAGCATTTCCAATAAATAGTGCACGCGATCTGCTCCAGAATTCAAAAGTCGCTACTTTCACTTTCCTTAGGTAGACTTCGAGGGAATATAAACAAATATGACCATAAAGGATGTTACCGGGTCGCTTAAATGTTAAGAATACCTATTCCAAGAAAACGCTTTCAAAATTTTGTACTTGCAAATTCTGTTCTAGATAAACATGGAAAAATACAACTTATTTTCTTGTATAGGTATCTTCCATAAACCGAGTTCTGCGCAACCTCTCTACTCACAAAGACCCGGAGCAAGGTCTCTCTGTACCCATGACACAGGACCACGACTCCATTGCGCATGACAAATTGCGCCTCCTCGGTGGTCACCAGGGCTGGTCGAAGTGGTATACCTGTAATAATTACTCCATTGGAGCAGGTAGCGGCGGTGGACGAAGTCCAGAAGACTCGAATGGATGCGTTACCTCTTCCTCACATGTCGATGACTACGCCCACAAAAAAGGTAAGCCTAATTTCTAAGGTTAATTAATTTAAAAAAAAGTACCAAACAATATATTAATCTTAATTGCACTCTCACCCTTGAAAATCTCGCAGTCCCTTAAGTCCTCTTATACAATTTGGATCTTTCTTTTTCAAATGTCCAAAATATTTGGTGGAGTTTAGAAACCCAACGAAAAATCTCTCCAAAATTCAATTTTCAGCTGTTGAAGTGTTGAAATAATGGTAATGGTTCAAATTGTTTTGGCTGCGAAGCATGCCCCATTTCAATTTGAACTCGACTTGCATAAGATATGTGAATCGCTTTGGATTCAATTTCTACTTTCACCTTGAGAAGGGGCACTTGGGAATAAGTGGTGTTGCAGTGCTTTCTAAGGGTCTACTTCCTAAGCAAGTCACGTCCTTGCTCCTTTCCACCCTAAGATTCCGTTTCCACGCGACTTCTGGGGGACTTACTATTGATCTTCGGGAACTTTGCCTAGTGCTAAATCATACCAAAAAACGTCATTTAGTGAGCCCTCCTTCACGAGAATGCAAAGTAGTTTGAATAATCGCTTCATCTCAAACTAATAGGAAATCCGGAAGGGCCGCAACGGGGACTTGTCTCATTGGGACACTTTTCTGATTCTAATAACTTTCACCCCGCTTTCACAAAGGAGCGCTTTCTCCTGACTCAAATGAAATGGTTGTTTAGATGATTAGCACTGATAAGTTGGACAATAACAAGGGAAGCATGCAGCTGAACCCATTTCCAAAAGTTATCATGCGTCGTCAGCAGGCGACTGCTCATCTTATCGAAGCGACATCATCAACTTCCTCGTAATGACAACTTCATCACCAACTCATTTCCACTGTTGTAAATATTCTCACATCCCCACCCCTTTTCTGGATCATATTCAAATCAAAATCAAATCTTTTTGACCCTGTAGGAAATAATGCGGCATTATTGCTAGGCTGGAGACAGTAAATCTCGTGTTCAAAACTCGGAAAATCCGTATAATTTTTAAAAAGTTGAGGAACGGTTATGGAGGCGTTTGAAAAGCGGTTTGATTGGATTTGATCATGGCTCAGGATCCTTTTGACTGATTCATTTTCTCCTGGAAGAGGTGATTAGAAAGCTGTTTAGGAGAAAGTGCGATTAGATGACAAAGGGGCTTTGAAAATTCAATGTCTCAACCCTTTGCGAGTCAGAGCTGGGCACATTATCCGAGTACAAAGACAACAATGGACAATAGGGCCCTTAGACTGGGTGACGAGGTGAGGGCTGGGTACTTGGATGGAAGCGTCTCGCTTACAGTTGGACACCGCCAAAGTAAAGGGTTACGCGATCACAAAGGCTCAATACAAACGTGACGTGTTCTCAACCAGGAGCCATTTTGCTACAGTTTGATAACTAACGTTTCGTTCGCTTTGAACTTTTAACAAGGAAAATGATGGAATACAGAAGCACATTTTTTTTTGTCTGTGTTGAATCAAAGACACGTCAAATAATATCAAAGATATTAAGTTTGACACGTTTCACCGGTATGGAAAGTGGAGAAAGTTGTAACATTTTTTTTAATGTGTTTCATGTCAAATTCTTGCCTGCAACATTTAAAAATCAAAACGAAGAAAAATAATTGTTTCAATTTAAAAATGTAATATGAATCAAAATAAAACATATTTGAATTTGAATAAAATATTTCAAATGTATTTTGTATACTAAAGCGTTGGCTTCTATAATGACTAAATAACCTTTTCCGAATAATGGGAGAAATCAATTAAATTTTGAAAAGCAAAAATCCTTCTAAATTCTTTCATTTCATGAAAATGACATTGAGCAAAGCTGTTTTTATATTTCAATCTGTTGTGATTAACATGCATCATTGCTTTGCTAATTTTCAATTTTCTTACATGATCTGTCAGACGGTCACCATATCTTTAAATCCAATTCCTATTAATTCAATCAAGGCTTGTGCATGCTAAACTAATTTAGAAAATTTCCAAATTTACTTATTTTTTTATTGATAAATTATAAAACCGTAAATCGGTTGAGGAAATCGTGAGTAAAACCCGCAAATGAAAGTCTCCAAGGAATTTGAATCCCTCTGGACACTTATACCTAATTGAATGCAACTTTCCTACCAACCACAGATTCCTCCTGGGACACCAATCATTTAGCATTGGAAAGGCATTCCCTCGACTGCTCCAAAAGGAAGGCCCTTGAAACATTGTTGAAACTCAACAATTGATTGTTAAGTCAATTTCAAGGGCTCCTCAACCTTAACCCTCTTCACCCACTCATTCAGCCTCCCAACTGATCAGTCACATGCCCAAATACTAAGTTGCATTTTTACTTCCAAACGAGAACACATTTGGTTCAAAAAGAATTCACAGCAATTTGGAATAGATTTTTTGGCTGCAAGACGAATCCATTATTTTATTGTTCCCCTTGGACCGAATCCTGAGCTTAAACACATTTCATATTTTTACCCCAAAATGGACAGATTTTCCAATGTCCCAGGTCACTCATTTCCCCTTAATCTCTTGCCTTTTTCCTCAAAAACAATCAAGGACGCTTTTACAACAAACTTTGGACTGATAATGTACAAGGTGTCCCATATATTTTACCAGAAATACTCTACTATCCGTAGAAAATATTTGTCTATTTCGCTAATTCCAGTCAACTTATCAAATTAGCTTGAGACTTTGTTAGTGTTTTTTTTTGTGTTACAAGATTATAGTAGATAGGAAACTGAATTTCCAGATTTTCAAAATGTTCAAATTTTCTGAAAATTCAATATACGAATTTAAAGTATTCGAGGATTCTAATGCTTCGTGTAGAGAAGGGCCCTGCGTTTCTTGGACATTGATTTAGTGGTGGTTGAATTGTGGCATTTAGGGGGTAGAGCCCTGATAAGTGAAAATGATGGTCACGGGGAGAAAGTCGGTGTGTTTTGGTGAGAAATGGCCAAAGTTACACTAATATTAGTTATCCCTATCTTTCCCACAATTTCAGATGAATGTACTTTTAGAACCAAAAAATCTCAAAACGTATGCTACGGCAAAGGTGTGGGAGTTTCTTTACCGTTGAGTACAGTTCTAAATACGGGAGATTTGTCAATTTTTATTTTTAAGAATTGAATTTGACGAAGAGAACTGTGGAAGAATTGAAGCATGAACTGTGAGATTAGCACTTGTAGTGCAGTGGATGGTGGCGCAGGATTCTTAGGGCTATACCGTTCTGGTGTATAAAATGTAAAGACTGGGCAAACAATGGAAGGGAGAATAATGGCTTAATCATTTGGGAAGTTTGTCCTTTGAAGGATGCTAATCTTCATTCTCGCTTACTTACCTGCCCAAATACATCACACAATACTTCTGTCAATACTTAATTCTAATCTTCCTCAAAAACACCGACTTTCCAAAAGGAACCACGAATCCAACAAAACCAAAACACCGCCAAAAACCAAATACGTTTTACGACTAAAGCCCTACTAAATAATGTTCCGTCTTATATTTCTGAAATCTTCAAATAATGTCGCCAGTATTTAATAATATGCTAGGGAAAGTAAAACGCCTAGATGACATTGTCAATTTTCTAAAAATTATATAACGGTTATGCATTTTAATGATTATCCAATTAGATCAATCTAAACAAAAAATAGTGAGGTCACTTCAGAAAAGAATTTGAATCGCTTAATTTCACTATTCGAACGCAGCCTTCTAAAAATGTCATAAATTGCCTTACGAAGTCTATTGAAAATAGTCTTTTTTAACAACATTAAAAATTTCTTCAGATCGAAGAAATCCAATCTGAAGATTCGGCAATTTGAATGGATCTTACGGGAAATGATGTCAAAGGTCGAAATTCTTGGAATCTTCCCAGAAACCTAATTTTATATTTTTCTAGATTAAGTTGGAAAGTTCCAAGGGCTTCGTCAAGTACCCTGCCTCTCGAAAATCTAAATTAAAACGCCCCCATTTTTCTCCTCTTTCATCTCCTTCCCTTAACTTGTTTTTAATATTCAAGGAGAGCCGGGATAACTGAGAAGCGTAATGTCAAAACGCAGCGCGATATCACAGCGCCATATTGAAGCGCCGCTTCCCCCGGTGGTGTAAATGGTTGAGCGCGGGTAGTTTTGAGTTAAATTCTGCCTTCTATTTCTTATTTGGAAGACGGAGGGGGACTTATCACGACTTTCTGCCTCACTGGGAATTGCTAACGGATTCCGTAGTTCTGGGCCTGGAAAAGGGAAAGTAAATGGGAGCCTTGTCTCAATGAAATGTTATCTCTCCTGCTTTCACTGGGAGAAAGTAGGAACAACGACGTTACAGCCAGCTAGACGGCCAAAGTCACCTCCCACCAACCATTACATTCGTTAGCCACCAAAACTTTACCCAATTTACTCACAACGGAAAATTAAGCACCTTCAATTAAGATCTCAACTTAAGGGACCAGGCCGGAAAGATCACAAATTTTGTTTCAACTCATGTTCAAAGTGGATTGTTTCGCCTCTTTATTTCAAATGCATTGAATTCTGAAACTAACAATTTAAACTTTGACAACTTAATCCTAACAAAAAATTCCGAAATCTCGATTTACGATTATACCGAGGAAATTATTTGAAAAAAAGAAAAGAGAAATGTAAGGAAACAGTGAATTTTTTCTATTATAATATGACGAAAATATGATGCGAGGGAGAAAGTTATTAGATTTTGAGGAAGGCATTTTGAAGAAGCGACATTTTGGTTGTTCTAATCTCATGAATAGATTTCCTATTTCCTTTCTCCGGCTTTCACTCTTCAAATGGATTTTTACGTCTTTCACAAAGGGTTTCAAGGGCCCATTGTTGCTCTTTTCAATTTTGCATTTACTTTCTCCGCCTCTTCCCAAAATTTACCGCTTTCACTCCTTTCTACATTAGTTTTCTGCTACTTCAGATAGAGCCTTTTCAAACTTATTCTTTCCAGCGCCTGACTGGGTTGATAAAGGAATTTGGATTTTCAAACAAGGAATTATTTTTTGAAAAAAGTCCATGACAAGTTTATTGAGCAGAGGCTGGACTTTTAGTCGAATTCGAAGCCATTACCGTAAAGTGAATGACATATTGAATTGATCCAGAGCTTAGTTGACCAAGAAGGGTCCTGGAAGGAGAATGCTACGGAAGACTACGATTATGATTATTGTTAAAGTTGATTGCTGTAATCTATTTCAGGACCACTTTCGGATAATGGGAGTCCATGTGGGGAGAATAGCAGCCTTGCCTCAGAGAGTCCTGCGCCAGTTGACGACCAGGCCAGGCTTCGACTTAAGCGAAAACTTCAAAGAAATCGAACTTCCTTTACCAACGAACAAATTGAGAGCTTAGAAAAAGGTAATGGCTCGCTCAAATGGAAAATTGACCTTGTTCTAAATTGTGACACTAATAAAGATTTTTTTTTAATTTAGAATTTGAACGGACGCACTACCCAGACGTATTTGCTCGGGAGAGACTGGCGGGGAAGATCGGATTAGCCGAAGCTAGAATTCAGGTTTGGTTTAGCAATCGGCGAGCAAAATGGCGACGGGAAGAGAAGCTTCGAAACCAGCGGAGACCTTCGGGAGAGCAGCAAGGTCCGCCAGCACAGTCACAGCAGCCACCGCCTCCACCGGCCTCACCGCCGCGGCTCCTCAACGGGAACTCTTTTCACTCCGCCCCGCCATATCCTATTCATCACACAACACATCACAATCCAGATCCTTATGGGTAAAACTTTGACAATAAAAAAAAAATGTTTTTTTTTGCAAATGATGAAGATCGCTGCGGAAGTGAATGTTATTTAGAAAATCAAGCTACGTAATTGATGTCTAAAATTTGCAACTAATTGCATTTTGCTTCATACAACCTCGAAAAAGTGTTAAATCCTTAAAAAATCGTTTACCATCATGATTTCTTAATTTCGAAATTCGAAAAAGCTCAGATGTAATATGTAAAGTTTGTATAAAATCAAAACCCTATAATTTAAATATTTTGCAGAATTGGATCCGTAGCTCACTCCTTCGCGACCTCCAACCACGTGAACATGATGTCGAACGGATCACCCATTGTCACATCAGCGAGTCACTGTCTGCAGCAACGTGACCCACACCACCATCCGCATCACGGTGACCTCTTAGGTCCGAACTACTCCTGTATGACACGGTCACATCATTACGATCCACTTGGTCTCGTGCCATCGTACTCGCATCCATCGCGGTCGGCAGATCCATATCAGTCTCAGTATTCAAACTCAGCGGCTTCTACAGGTAAATCTAGGAATTTTTCACGCATGCGCTTCAAGTTTGCTAATGCTTGACATGATTTCAGGGCTGATTTCTCCAGGCGTTTCAGTTCCGGTAGCCGTTCCTGGACATCCATCCGATATTCAATATTGGTCCAGACTCCAATGATCAAACCAAAAATATCACGACACATTCGTTTTCCCAATAAAAGTGATGATAAATTATAACACTTTGTAGAATAGTGTAATAAGAAAAATTAGATTTTGGTTCGGATTTTGTACTTTGAAGAAAAAATAAGTGACATTTTCAATTAATATAAACCAAACTTTCTCTTGACCGACATTCCAATCAATAATGCGTCGTTTAGTGCACTGCTCGAATATGTAAAGCATCAACTAAATTCCAATAGGTATTCGATAAGTTTTCCAGTCATTTTCTGTTTTCGCTACTACTGCTTTAGCATTCCAGAATATCCGTGAGAAATAAGTGTTATTTTAACATAAATTGTCTAGTCTGAATAAACTGAGAGAACAAAAAGGAAAATATAATCAGACATTGTCCAATTAATCGAATTTTTCATGACCTAGTTATTAGGCAGCCAATATTTTATTTTAACAGATTTAAGTTGAAATATTGTTGGTTCAGTGGCTAGATCTTCCAGCCTCCATAACTAATTAGGTTTACAGTATTCCGAAATTCATAAAATACCATTGAAGTGTGGTTTAGTAAAGGTAAACAGTAGTGTATGCATTAAGTAACATTTAAGCCATTGCCTGACAATTAAATAATTAAAAATACTATTAAGTAAGCTCAAATTTTCCAAAGTTAAAAGTGCTCTAGCACTTGGGCGTCGTGGCCCAAAATGTTCAATTTAGCCTCAGCATCGGTTAAAGCTGAAAGTATTCTCAATAAAGCAGAAATTTGGTTACACTTGGGTGTAGAATTTAGATAAACCGTAGCTTCAGCTTGACAAAATTAAAAAGTATGAAAACAAAAACACTTCCCAACATCAACCCCGAATCATAAGTCTAACTGTCATGTTGGGTATTAATTATAACTTGAGGTACCCCGTTTGGTAAACAGGTTGTGTCTCCGATTCCTGACTTGTCAAAAAACAATTTAAATAATTTAGGTTAAGAACTTTGAGATTGTTTCAGGTAACGTTAAGTACATTGGGTAACAAGTAAAAATACGGAACTTTGGTGGATTTTGTAATTTTTAAATTTTTAAAGTGTAGCAAAGATTTGCAATGTTGGCTGCTCATGCGGAATAGGCCAAGAGGAATAATTAGAATTAAGATTAAGAACCGGCGGTCATTTTCATTTTGGCGTTGTTGTGTACTTTAGTGTCTTCATTCTCCCAGAAGGGTAATCAATGCCTTCTTGTAGTCTCCACTCGTCTCAGACTATAGAAAAAAAAAATAGAAAATATGTTAAGAAAAGCCATTACTAAAACAGTTTAAACGAGTTGTATTCATTCTTTACCGCGATTGCAGATGCAAGTCCTTTGTTGTAGTTTCGCTGGTACTCTTCCTTAATGTTCTGCATATCGATCTCACACCGGGTCACCATTATAAATATCAAGTCGTCGTCTACAAGAAGACAAGAAAGCATAAGCTTCTTTTGTTCAAAATAACATAGAAGGAGATGTCCTTGTTTTAATTGTAAAATGTACCCTTGGTTCCAAATCCGGCGAATGACTCGTGTAAACGAGACGCAAAGTAAGCAGCCCTGTTCTTGGCGCAACCAACCACAGCTTTCATACCGCTTTCAATATCACCTGGAAATACATACACGTTCAAAATTACGTAAAGGTTATAGCTACTTTAACTCGATTTAAATTTCTAAAATAATGAATAACCTACCTGAGAATTCGTTTTCAATGACTTTCTCAAACGATTGTCCAAACTTTTGCTCATACTCATGAAACACAAGGCGAAGATGTGGGAATGAACGGAGACACAAAATTTGATTGAAGGTTGCCTCGTCAGTTCCGATCTTATTAGCACCTATTAATGAGAATGATACTTACTTGGTACATAATGAAATTACTTCACCTGTGAAAGAGTTTCTACGAAAAAATGAAATTTCGTTGATCATTTGTTCTTGTCTCACCTGCATTGTACAGCGCCTGCGCATCCTGAGCAGCTAAGCTCGGGTCAGCAGGCTGAGATTCCATCCGTCCAGCAGCAGTGATGGAAACCAGGAGGCGACGGAAATGTCCACTTGTATCTCCCATTAAGTCACGCTCCAGAGAACGACCATAAACTGTAAATTGTGAAAATTGTTTTATTTTATCAGTTCAGTATTCAGTTAGACTTCCTGCCTGAAGTAGAACTGTAAGAATAATTTGGAAAGCAAGAGCTTACGTCTGGTGTACGAAGCCGAAATTAACCGAATCTCCTCGTTCGTCGAAGTACAGAGAACGTCAACCAGTGGCCTTTCCTTTGTCCCAATACCAGAAATTGCTTTCTGAAGTGTCATTGCCAAGTAATCAAAGCGTGGAGTCATAAGAGCTATGACAACATCCTCAAATCTTCCACCGAGTTCACTACAATGTAATACAAAACATTTTACTTAGGAAAACTTCGCTTTTGTTTCTTAGCAAAATGGCTTTTGAATACCTTTTAAGGTCTTTAATGAGGTCCTGCAAAAATATAAGAATTGATTTTAAATGTTCGATACATAAAAGAAAATGTATGCTATACACCTACCTTTCCAAAGCTGGTCTTGAATGCATTCGAAATTTGTAGACGCTGGGCGTTGGTGCGTCGACAAATTACGTTAAGAATTGAAGCTTCATCAGTTCCAAAACCTAGGATCAGGAAAACAAGTGGGTTGACCATCCATTTCATTTTTAGCTTCAAGTTAGTAGCACAATGTTTGTCAAATAAATAGTTCACAGTACCTTTCATCGCCTTGCGAAGAACTCCAGCATCGGCTGCTGGATCAAAATGTCCACCAGCAATGGTGGGTCTTTCAACATACGACTGCATCCTATGTGGTTGGGCGCTTGCAGGGTGACCGTGACTTCCTCTATTAGCACTATGTGGATCCGCACCGTATGAGTGAGCTTGAGTCTAATAAACAAGCACAGAAACGGTAACTCACAGTAACACTCCAAAAAGTTCGGGAAGTATGGGTAAGAACTCAGCGAAAATAGTAACTTACGCTCGTAAACTGTTGAGTTGGATAGGCTGAGGGTGCGTTGGCGTGAGACGGAGCACTTGACCCGTATGGGCTCTGAGTCGGCGGGTACGCAGACTGTTGGTGAGGAGGAGCGGGGCTTGAACCGAATGCCTGACTCGGATAAGCCGACGGATTGTGAGGTTGCTGAGGGTATCCTGACTGGTGACCTGGTGCCGGGTACGATGGGTATCCAGAAGACACAGGAGGTGGGTATGCTCCTACCGGTGGTTGATTTGGTACTGGTGGATACCCTCCTTGTGGGTTTGGATTATATCCAGAGGCTGGCGGATAGCCACCTGGTGCTTGACCTTGTGGTGGATAGCCTGGCTGAGTTGAAGGGTAGGCCGATTGCTGCTGGTTCGGATAGCCGAATCCCCCACTCCCCGGATGTTGCGGTGGCGGATAACACGGTGCCTGCTGCTGTGGGTAAGGCGATGGGTTTGGCGTGAACCCTGACGTGCCAGACGGTTGAACTGGATAAGGTAATCCCCCGGGATTTTGACTTGGTGGATACGGTGGGACTCCGCCCTGTAATAATTACAAGAAGAGTAAAAACACGATGTAAAAAACCTTATCGATTCGGAGCCCGGAATGCGGTGAGACCGATTCCAGAAAATTATCTCGCCAACCCATATTGCAATTAGTTAAACCGCAAGGCGCAACGGGTTTGTTAAGATCGTTTTACCTGAGCTACTTGTTGGCCTTGTCCATAGTTCGAATTGAATCCGATATTTGGCTGTTGATTTCCGTATTGGTTTGGATACATATCTAAAACGTAAAAATAAAAATCTCGTTATGAATTAAAAAAATTAGGAAGACTAGTAACAAATATGAAGAATCACTCTACAACAATTACAGGTGAGAGATTAACGCGACTCACGCTTGACATTTCCTATTTATTCCTCAGTAGTATTAGTCACAACAATAACTGACGTCAATGACAGAATGTGAAAGTGGAATACTACGCGAATGGGCTAATGAAGATAAGATTCTACGTCACTCACCCTTCTCCCTAGGAATCCATTCTCAATTTGAATGGGCGTTGGTTAGTTGCAACTTGCAATGTTGCAATTAGCTCTTCTTTGCCTGCCAAATACTAAAGCTAAAGCCACTTCCTTGTAAGGCATAAAACAGGGAGCTGAGTTTTGGGCCTTACAAAAAATTGGATTGAGAGCCCTATCATCCCTGAAAGTTTCCCTGGTTCCATTGCTATGCGCGAAAATTTGGCAACAAAAAACTGGGTCGCGAGACTCCGGAGGCTGAATGAAAGGAAGCCAGACATAACCGGCGAAACGAAATGAAGTAGCTACAAAAAAAGAAGCTTAAACTTCTTCAGCTTCCCCAAAAACAATTGATTCTTAGGACGGAGTTTTTCAGCTTTTCTCATTGCTTTTCACAGTTCCAGTTGTTGAGATATCCAACTAACAAGGGTTACCTAGTCGTATTCGAAGGAAAAAAAAATATACGCCAATGCAATGTTCGGGCAATTTTTTGGGCCTGAGATCCGTTTACTCCTACATCAAATTAGTCACCCTCTCAGTCAGCTCAGCATTACAGCTTACGTGTTGAATGTCATTAAATGACTACTGACTAACTGACTCCACTGTGACCTAGAAACTAATTGGACGGAATTGTAGTGGTAGAAAAGCCACCTATTTAATTCACATGAAAAGTTTATAACAACTATAAAGTTTCCAACTTTCTTTCAATGTAACATCTAAATTGATGTCCAACTGAACTAGTTTCAGTCCTCAAGTCAAGCTGAGCCATATCCAAAAATCCAATTAAACAAATATTTCATTCTTGTCACGAAAGTACACTACGATAGCGATATGCATTGTAATTTAAATTTACTCTTAAATAATTTTATGTCGGGTACGAGGGACGAGCCGAACAAGTGGAAGTGGAGCACACATGTTCAATGGGAATACGAAATTAATGAATATTCACACGATATGTAGAACTGGATCAATAATAATGTAATGTTACGAAATGATAGACTTTTTTTTTATAATTCATTATAACTCTGCGTCTGTCGAGTCCAACTCTTGTCTTCCTTTCCTTACCGTAAAACATCCTATACATCACTACTGTTCTTTGACTTTTTATTTGACTTCAAACAGTTTACTTACTCTGTTACTCACTTACTTTCTGTTAAAAATAAGGAGCAAGCTTTGAATACGAATTTTGAAACAAGAGGAAAATATTGTGTTCAATTTCACTATTTAATATACAGTGAGGACCAAGTAAAAGTATACACCCAAAAGTAAACAAATTGTTTATTTTTCTAAAATATGAAGGGACGTTTGATACCTGAATTTCTAAAATTATAATTTACGCTAATAGTATTCTAATTCCTCAAATGAAGTGCTCAAAATGCTTTCGGTACGTGCGACAAAGCAGCATTCCAATCCATCATAAAACTCATCTTGACACTTTCTTGAAAATGGTTTGATTCAGATTCTGAAAAGCATCAAATATCTTCTGCTTCAGATCAGGAATTGAGTTTGGGGGATCTTTGAAGACTTCATTTTTGATTATTCCCCACTAACAGAAATCCAAGGGGTTGAAGTCTGGAGATGTAGCAGTCCAAAGAATCGGCCTTCTAGAATCTAATTTTAATTCTAAAATATTAGCTTTACTTAGCCCCCCATACACAAGGAATAATTGCTATCTTTTCCCTGGAAACCAATTTGAGTGTATACTTTTACGTGGTCCTCACTGTATGTGTACAGTATATGTGTACATTTATCACTAATTCCAATTTTATACTTTTACAGTCAGTGAAAATTATGGCATCTTTAAAAGTTCCGCATGTATCAATCATCCATCTATCCTGTAATCAACGTATTCCGTCAATGAGAAATGGAAAATGAAAGAAAGAGGCGTAACATTGTACTTAATGAAAATGTTCTATCAGTAGAACCATCCTGTCCAATTTTTAGTGTTTGCGATAGCGATATCAGCTTGACAAAACCACTTGAGCTATATGTAATTTTAAATAATTGATGTAATACAAATTGACTACTATCGTCTTTTTTGTTTCCTAAAATCCTAACTCACGTTTGAGTTTATTTTTGATACGATTTCTGGTGAGTTAAAGGGGGTTGGGAGGGAAAACGTTAAATTGAAAATTAAAACTAAATTGAGGTTAAATTGGATCTAGGATGGGCAATGTTATTTCTCCATAAGAAGGTTAGGTTTTAAAGTTTTCGCGCAGAGAAACCTAATCTTCTTCTGGCTGCGCAGGGTCTCTGACATTTTATTTGCCCACCCTTTGCTCCAATCCAACCCTAAATTGAAACGTGAGTCAAGAACAAAAGAGACGGTATGTGCGCTCTCAAAAGCAACGGAAACTAAGCCTACAAATGCAAAATAATTTTCCTCCTAGGTATTCCATCATGGTAGCATATGCGTTTTAATTAATGGTTCAATTAAGTTGTTCCTAGGCTCCACCTTATGTTCTTTGGGTTGAGAATTGAGATGCTGGGAACAAATTGTTGACATTGATCTTGTTTTTTTATCGTGTTTGAAGTGAAGAAATAGAAATTGTAATAACTTACCTGCGACCTTAATTGACCTCCAAGATTTCTGTATCTTCTCGGTGCTCCTAGTCTAGTCCAACTACAAAGCAAAGCAGTTAAATTAATTAAAAAACTCAATTAAGGTTCTTTGAGATTAAGAACAAGGAAAACTTGATTAAAAATAATGATGATAACAAAACAAAGTACCTAAAACTGTAATGTCATATGTGGCAATTTGCCACTGACAAAGTTGTGTAAACTTTTATTTGAATTTTTCTAATTTTTCCGCCGCGCTTTCTTGACCTTTCAATTTGAGATCGGCGAGAAAATATTGATTGTACAGTAGAAGATGTACATAGAACATGATGATGTAGATGTTAATGTAGAACATCTACATTACTATTAATACTCAAGAGTGTATTAAAAACAAAGTCATTAGTCAAAGACTAATTAATTTTAATTTCGATCACAGCCTAAGATGAACCTCCCGGATGCACGCACTTTTTTTTGTATTATTTTATTAGATTTTCTGCATTAATCTTTAAAGAAACTTTAATAAGATCAATTATAATTGCTCTCAATTATTAATTTTTATTTTAGATATTTAGCAGTATATTAACTGTGAATCCCTCACACATACAGTTTTTTTATTGACAAGCGTTTTTAAAACACTGTATTTGAAAGTCGAGTTATTTTCGACTTGACTAAATCCAAGGTCAATTCAATTGACGTTTAATTTAAACAGGCAAACTAGGACTTAACCCTGAATTAACCTAAATTAAAACTTAATTAACCGCGGCTTTAACTAAAGTTAGGCTGTCCATCTGTCTGCTACATCCAAAAGCTACGGTTTATCATCAACTTTTATTCCTTTCACATCCGCCAGATTGCCATCCTGTCCCTTATTTCAACGAGTCGCGTTCCTAGATCAAGCGTTGACAATCAAAGTCTCCTGGACCCTTATACGACCTTTCACTAAAATTTTAAAACGTTCGAAAGAAGAGGTCCAATAAACTGTTGCAAAGGCAGAGGAAATTGTTATTTTTCATTAAATTTTTTTTTTCTGAAATCTGAAATAATGCTAAAATATAAAACCATAATTATATTATTTAAATCCAATTAAAATTAAGATTGCTAATTTTTTGTGTACATTTTGAAGAGATCGCTGCTACCGGTTTTACGCCGATAATGAGCACTAATGACTTTTTCTAAGGACTCGTGGTTTATGCCCCTTAAGGGTGTCAAAATACCTGCTACGAAAATTACATAAAAAAGAAAGTTAAATAGAAACTGTTTTTAAGCGTCTGATTGGGGTGGGCCTGGTGGGATGAAGGTAACAAGTATTCAGCGGTGGGTGTGACGCGTAGAGTACTTAAGGGCCCATTGTCCCTTGGACATGAATCGCAAGACGGAAGCTTATGAAATGTAATTGAATAGATCTGGCCCACGGAATTAGTACCTCCACCTCCAATAAATCTTACCTTTAATCCGTGATCAAAATGCTCAGTTGAGATCCTTGGCTACTTCATTTTAAGTCCCATTGTAAAGGTGCTAAATATGACTCTCGGCCGCACAACAAAGGGCTCATTATTAAGTACCCAACAAAAGTGTCCTCAAACCTCTCGTCATCCTACCCAGTCATCATCCCCTCCCATCTAACAGGACAATCAATGGACTTGGACATCGTTCCCACGGAGAACAGCCTTAAGGCCTCTTAAGTACTTCACACCTCTACCTAATCGCATCGCATCATTATCACCTTCACAATCAAGCGACTACAAGCATTCACTACTTTCAAAGGGCTCATATCAACGAGTATGTTCAATTACAATGATTTTCGTCTAAAATAGAACCTTTAAGTCCTATGATGTATTCTTAAGATTTGGCTCCTTGAGAGCATAGGATCGATAATCCGATGATTCAAAAATAAAATTTTGAAAAAGCAATTCTGTTCTAGTACTTCGTTGCTTTTCGGAGTTGTATTTTCAAAAAATTATTTTAAAATATTGTGTAGTCCTTCCACATCCCCCTTAATTCTAGATTCCAAGTGCGAAGAATCAACATTTGATTTTAAATTCTGTAGGCAGGAGGAGAAGTGCACTTGACTCTGAATTTATTTTCCGAAGGCTTTGATACCCCTTCCAGGCCCCTTCTGAATCGCTGGAAAGTAGGAAATTTTATTCTGCTGCAGCAGACAGAGGCAATTCGTTCCTTCCCATTTCATTTGGAAGTATTGATCTGCCCCAGAGAAAGCAAGGCGGGGATCAGGAGGCTTTAGTTTCTCCAGGACCTTCTGTCATATATACGCATTTCCAGGATATCCAGCAGGGAAATGAAATCATTTTCTTGGTAATCTATCGAACAAAAAATTTGGATTTGCCTGGAACACTTCTGGGCTGGAACAATATTCGTAATTCCGCTCGCTGTAATCGATTCAGGATAATATGGCGCTGACTTTTGAAATTTAAAATTAATCGGATGCGTCTAGATTGATCGTTCGGATTAAAGTATGTGGATACAGGAGGGAATGTTAAGGTCAATTCAACATCTTTTAGAAATAGGTAAGTGCTTCAGTCGTAATTGGATATTATTTTCTAACATACATTTTTTTTTTAGAAATTTAATCTTGTATTGACACTGCTCATCTTTCTGGTTGAGCGTTGAACTTGAAAGGTCGCGCATTCAATTCAAAAGCGTAATTGAATCCGAGAAGCCCACACTGTTCATTTTGAATTGATGACAGCAAAGGAACTTTTTTTTAGAAAAACTGTTTCATTTCTAAAGAATTTTTTCCAGCGCGCTTCGCCTTTTTTAGCGCTGCTGGCACGAGACTCGAAATTTTTCGATTCTCGGAACTCGGAATCGTGATATCAAGTTACGTAAGGATACACAGCACTGTGCAGTCTATTTTAGCGTTTTTTTTTACCAAAACTCTGCGTTCCGCTACTGTACCTTCGTAAAAATCAAGGCCGTTTCCATCAATCAATTGGCTTGAAATTTTGAAGTTTGATTCGATTAGCTGATTAGAGTTCTGCGCCGAGTGAGGAATACATTATGAGGTAATTAAGCGTAGATGAGGAGATGATGAGGCATAGAAAGCTAACCAGTCGTGGACCGATTTGATGTTTGCTCTCAAAACAAGTTTTGTATTTTTCTAGCTGCCGCCTTGTCCAATAATTGTTCCATTGTCCGACTGAGGTATCATCGAGCGGCCTATCACATCCCAAACAACCTCATTTCAGGTTCCGAAGTATTTGAAAGGGGTGCTTTGTCCCTACAAAAGTACTGGGATGCAAGGGTCACCTTGTCAAGGGACTCAAAGCATTCGAAGGCTCGGGCCCTTCATGAAGCCTGTCTTCCATTGTTTGACAGAATTTGGCAGATCAGATCAGTAGTGAGGAGGATCCTAGCCCTTAATGCTTCACTTAATTTTCCACCTGGATTTTAGGAATAGCCCTTAAAATGTTTGAGGTATTGCCGGAATTGGTGGCGGCCGAATTTAAGTCTACTTGCCAGTTCGCTCAAGCGTGACAAAGCGATGGCCTTAACCTCTTCAAAACAGTTTCCATGCCCTACTTTTGAGCAGATCATTTAAATTCATCTACAATCGTCAAAATAACGTTGTAGATTAACTTATTAAACTAATACTTTCAATTAAACAATTGAGGTCTTGCTTAGTTGCTGAAAAACAAAACTGTTTAATTATATGAAACTGTACGCTATTTTTTCCTTGCAGCATCGCCGCGGTACGGTAAGTGAGGATCCTTGAGTTAGTCGATCCTTGTCCTAATTATAACTGCAATTAAGGCGACATTTTAATAATAATTTCTAGATGACGCTGCAAAATTATGGCATGATCATTGTAACTGAAGGTAACACTGAAGGCATACCTCGAGCAACTAAAAAGTTACAAGCGATATTAACAAAGTTAAATGCCTAATGTTTTGTAACCTTGAAACTTGTATGATATTGCAGTGGATTGCGATATTGCGAAGTTGCATTGCGATTTTAATTTTTTCCTGTGAAGCTCAGAACACATTTTAATTTCCAATTTTTGAAAACCCAAACTTCAAATTTCAACTTCTGAAATCTGAAACCAAAATAATGTCAACATTACTATTTTCCTAAATTAATGCTGCTTTCCACATTTGAAATATTTTCGTGGTTTGAAAATGTCTCGCTCGTTGTGAAAGTGCAGGCGCTTACTTCAACGCTCACTTTCTCTTTTCTGTTGAAATCTAATTTAAAACCATTTCAAAGACCCCTGCCGACTCCCTGTTCTCCGTAGAATCCGCTCGTTTCGTTTCAAACCCAATTTAAACCAAAAAGCGAACGTCCCTGCTCAAAATATTAGACGACACGAACATCGGTGAAAGTACAATTTTCAAGGGCTTTCTCCCTGCATCACTTCCGGACCACGCAACTACACGCAAACTTTGAATACAGGAATCATTTCCAAGGGATAAGGAACTACGAGAGGCTAATGATAGGAAATGCATTAGTTTCCATTAGGCCGATAATGACTCTGTGTTCCTTCATGCCATCCCTCTAATCCCATCTTCGATTTTGAAACAATTAAATTTCAAAGTAAAAGAAAAGTTGAGGGTCTTTGGAGATGCTGACAGGGAAAAACGCTTGGATTCTGTATCAAGTTTCCAAATCTTGGAGAGTTTATGGGTCGATGACTCTTGGACCCGTAGCATGTCACATCCCCGTCCCTCAAGGGAAGATGACAACTTTTCTAAATCAACTTTTCGGCATCTTCCGTCTCCCCTCCACTTTTTCCTTCAAGATTTCATTCTGTGGGAGGTCTTGTCCGCATTAAGATTGACGAAAGGAATCCAGAACTTGGAAGATCTAGAGAGTCTTCGTCTGTCAAAAAGTGGCAGTCTGATACGAGCTCTGCGCAGCGAGCAAATGACACTAACTCAATCAGATTCCCAAAGACCTGCTTTTCTTTCCGTAACTTTTTTTTTGGCAACGCAACGTTGACATTATTTTTAGTTCAATGTTCATTTTCATTGTTATGAAAACTGGAAAACAGTTTTTCAGTTTTCAACGGTTTGCGTTTGGGTGGAAATGGGTTTCGCGTTAAACGTTTATTCTGCTCTAAATCTTGTTCTAAAATGTGTTGATTTGAATTAACAAATTGGTGAACTCTTTGATCTAAAAATAAGTTTTCTAAAAACAATTTTGGTTTCAGTGTTTTTTTTCAGTTGTTTTTGTGTTTAGGTTTTTCAACTTTTTAACATATATTTTAAAGAAATTTCACAATTTTTAAGAAATGTTGAAATTTGAGAACTGACACCGGTTTTTTAAAGCCAGTTTAGAAAAAAAAATTGTCTCACTTTAAAAGAAAATCTAAAACCTGGTTTTTAATTACTCTTGATGATCGGTGCCGGGGCGGGGAAGAATAATCCAGTTGCAATTTGGAAAATCGTTTTTGTAAATCAACAACAAATAAACAACAGGTTTATTTTGGTAAAAATTTAGTTTCGCCAAGCCCAGAAATCATCGTTTTTGGGACAAATAGAAAATGGTTAACAAAACATTTTATTCACAAATGTTAAAAAGGACCAGTTTATGTTATGAAGCATTCTTCAGAAATTATTCACACGAGAGCCGATTTTCAAACGTGGTGAACAATTTTTTCACACCACGACAACCCACGTTCGTAAGTATTAGTATCAGGAGGGCCTTGAAGAACGACTTAAAAAACTTCAAACGAGTTTCGGAATAGAATCCAAATCTAAAATTTAAAATCTAAAATCACGGACCACACACCGTGAAAACCTTGATCTCACGCCTCCGCGAGCCCGAACAACCCAAAAAATTACGCACCTCATTTAAATTTTACATTTCCTAAGCGTGCCATGCCACTCCATTCGTGCTCTAATTTACGCTGTCAATACAAAATAACAATAACAAAATGATGAAAATAAATAATAATGCAATCGCTGACTTTGCTTTCACCTGAAACTCAAACCCTTCAACTTTCACTTCCGGTTTGAGCCCAATGAAGTTATAGTGGAGTTGCGCTGCTCCATTCTCTGCACATCAAAAGTCCTATATTCTTATTGTTCATCTTCAGTTGTGCGTGAATTACCATGTATTCATGCCGTCCTAATGAAGCTCAGCGTTGCCTTCCTTCTTGTTTTGTTCAAGACTCAATCAGAAGCAATTTTCTTGAGATGCGTTGGTTGCTAAGGCCTCAAAACCATTAGTCTAATGATATAGTTGTAAGGCCCTTCCTTAGGCACCATTCGACATTGCTTTTGAGAAGATGGTGATGATGACAAGTTGGAAGATGCTGAGGCCTGAGAGGGATGCTGAGAAGGTTCTTTTTGTTTCGTCTGCTTTGCATTGTGCTTTGGAATGATGAAAATGGTAACAAAGGCTGGATGCTGTGCCTATGAAGAGTCAGTGTAGGAAGATGTTCGTAGGAATGGAGGAAGGAAGCTCACGAAGAAGCCTCAGCCAGTGAAGCGTGAGTAAGTGGCAAGGGCCGCCCCTTGTCGGCTAGGCTCCGCCCCTCCTACCCCACTTCATACCATATGGGCAGCCATCCTTCGCCAAACCCCATCAACTTCCGAGACAAAAAAAAACGATGCGATCAATTTCATGCTTTCTCCTTCCAGACCCACGGCCCACCGCGCCCACCCGAAGCACAAGACAAAGCTAAAACTTTCTCCCACTTTCTCCAGCCTCTCGATTCTACCAGCTGAAAACCAACTCTTCAGCAGGCGCAAGATACCTAATCGAATTTGAGGTTTAATTAGCTCTCATCATCAGAGATCCTCAAAGCCTCGAGGCTTCTCGCCTCAACGTAAATGCACCGTAAAGTGCAAATGCAAAAAGCTCTCGGGAAATTTTCGTCATTTCTCAAAAAAGCCCTCATTAGAAAGTTTACAAAGTTTTGACAACTTTATGGCAAATAATGCAGCTTTACGAATGAACTTTCTTTTATGCCGCCAAAAAGTTTGACATGATAAGTGCCGATGCACCTCCCTGCATCTTCGCTGCTATGATTCCAACAAGCAACAAATCTTCATTCAAGCCTCGCAAAATGGCTTTGAATCTTTCCATGCATCATGTTAACAAAATAAACAATTTGGAAGTCTGAGGATGCTGAGTGAAAGTGATCCTCCTTACTTTCTCTCCAATAAATCACCATTATTTACTTTGGGTGTTGGGTGCACTGGAAGTGATGGAGCCTTGGCTCATGTTGCGGATGTGAAATGAGGTAAGTTTTAGGCGACGGTTGATGGCTACACTGATCGTTTAGAAGTTTTTGAAGCGGGAGGAATTGGTTAGTGCAGTGAGGAGCGCTTAAGCGGCCCTTTGCAGTAGATTGGGCGTGAAGTGCGAAGGCATGGGCCGCTGATCCGAGGCAATGTGGTGGCTGTCGTCGTGGGCCGGTGGGTCGTAGAGAGGCTTTTTTTGGGTGGTGGTCCAGGCCGAGATGTGGAGGGAATGGAGGCTGGGCTCGAAATCCCTGAGTCCCCCCACCGCCTCAAATTCGACAAGATTGTTGAGCCAATGCGCTTTCAGCCTGAGTGGCTTCTGGGGCTCCGAAAAAGCCGAATCTCCCTGCCCCACTGCCTCTTCCACTTCCTTGAATCCCTCCTAAAGGTGATGGAGCTCTAGCCTTTCTCGCCCAAAATACGCCGATGAGTGTTAGCAGAAATACATTTGAGTGCACACAGGGCCGTGAAACGGACCATAAACCACAACTTACTTTTTATTACGACCCTCCACTGAAATTCTAATCCAGCCACACCGCACCACTCGCCCATTTTTAAGTGGAGACACTTTCTCCGCCTACAATTCGCTGATCAAGCGATACTTCTCCTGGAAAGTTAAAAATAACTCCGATTTCTCAAAAGCTCATTTCCAAAAATCTCGTTTCTAAAAAGCATTTCGAAGTCCCTCGTTTCTGAAAAGCGTTTCTAAAAATGTCTTTCTTAAAAAGTGACTCCAGTTGAATGTGAAGTGAAAGTAGAGTGGTCGTTTTGCCTTTTAGAAAATAAGGGAAAGCAGGTAAAGTGCACTCAATCTTTGAATCAATTTTACGGTTTTGTGCTCCACGGTGCATGAGAGATTAAGATCAAATGAGGTTAACTTAATGAGTCACTTGAATAAACAAGCACATTAAGTGCTTTCTCCGGCAGGAGGAACACCGAAATTAAGTTTTCTCTAGTCACGTTTTCTAAAAAAAATCATTTGAACCCTTTTTTCTCTTATTGACTGTTGATTTTTAGAATTCTGTTCGGCTTCAAAGAGCAATCTTTGTAACGAATCTTCCCGATTTTTTGAGTAAACAAAGGACGGACACTGAGAAAAGCAAACAATCCTATGTGTCAAACAAGCGTTTTCGTTTTTGTACTTGTGTCAAAATGAGCAAGATTTCTTTCAATAAATGTTTTATCAAACAAAAACTAAAAAAAAAATTCCCACTTCAAACTTCCAAGAATTAAAAGAAATGTGCGTTCAAAAAAACTATTGTCAGAAACTAAAGCCGTAAATTTTTCTGAAATTTATAAAAACTGAAGAGCAATATAGCGAAGAGTTTCAAAAAAATTAATATTTTTGGACATATTTCAAAAGTGGACTAAAAATTGAGGATTGTGAACATGATTAACGAAAAAAAGTTGATTTTTACATTAAAAATACGCCGAATGAAAATGAAATAAAATAGTAATTTCTATCGCTCTTCTCGCAAAGGAGTGTTAGAGAGTTGGCTATTTACTATTTTTAAAACCACTTTCAACAAAACCTTAATAAAAAAACATGGCTAAACAACAGCTTAATAACTACTCAAATGATCATGGTTAGAAAATGGACAATTTCCAACAGAATTGTTTTTAAAGTCTTCATTTTCTATTGTGTTTTAAAATTCGAAAGTCCTAGGTGGTCAAAAGAGTTGTCAGCAGTACTTTCTTGTCAATCGAGATGTCTAGATTTGAACAGTGTTCAGCGATGACGCTGCAGAAATTAGGAAGCGAGCCTGACATGACACGACACGTGGCCACTTGGCCCTCCGTGTCACACGATGAGGGGATGATTGGCCATCTCCATTGTTACCCTTGACTTTCGCCGTATCATCCCCCTCCATTGTCATGTCATGGAGGAGGCGTCGAGTGGCCGAATTATGCCATCACAACAATACAAATAGATCAGTTAACCTCTTCCAAGTCTTCCAGGCAGGGACATCATCCAATTATGCATTGTTCATAGCCAGTGTCATGTCACTGAGGAATGATCCGGAGACATCATCCCTCATGTCACGTCCTTAATTTTTTAATGTCACTTCCTCTAGAGCGTGATCCTCCCTTGAGGGGCCTCCAGTGACGAGCGGTCATCGTGGCGCATTGCAAAATTCAGCACCCCCTGGGAGCCGTGCCCGAAATGCCTCACAAAGGTCAGTTTGTGGAATGTTCGTAAAAAATACTGATTATTTTCAATTTTATCCGCTTCATGCTTTTTAAAGTGCGCCACGGTATGAATGATGTGAGTAATCCAATAATTTAATCATAAAGCACTAATTTCGTATTTTATTAAAAAATTGCATTGAGCACAGAAAAAAATGAAAAAATAGGCCATGATACACTGTGTTCACGAAAATATTAAACGTTAGTACTGAAAACAAAGAGAAAGTTATCGAAATCTTGTTAATGTTTTTGAAGTAGTAGCAAAGCCTCTATAGTTTTTGTAGTCTGTTCAGACTACAAAAACTATAAGTAAAAAATTTAGAATACTTTCAAAAGTATTCTAAATTTTTTACTATTTTAAATTTTTGTTATTTTAAATTTTCGGTTACAAGCGTCTAAATCTCTAGGTTTTGAGAGGTGAAAACAAGTGAATTGATGCGAGAAATCGGGAATTTGATACTTTGTTGGCACAATATTTTGTTTTGATGAGCCAGGTAGGCCCTCCCCATGTAAGCTGATACTCTTTCTATGGTTTCTCAGCTATTGTTGTTCAAACATTGTTCAAACTAAGCCTTCTCGCCCACAAACTGTTTGAACACGGCGTCTATTGTTCGATTGAGCCCAGTTGTTGCCAGAAGTGTCTCATTCCTCCTCCGTGACCTGCCCAGAGTCAAGGGAGGGAAATTCAAAAGTGGATCACGCATAATTGGTCACCTAACGAGTCGTGAAGGACGACGCAGTTGACTGGAGGTCGCTCATCCAGGAGCAGTGCATTCGTTTCATTTACTCCATTTATTAGCGTCGAAATCTAACTACAGAGCTTCGTTCGCCCTACTTCCGCTCAAGACGCACGAGATCACAGATCATTTCGAATCAACGAACTTCCCTTCGCAAATCTAAAAGATTCCGACCTGACTCAAGCTTTACCATAATTTAAGAACTTTTTAGTCGCTGCGCAAGGCACTAATTCGCTGAATGCAACGCAAGGTGCGCTGAAATAAGAGGCTGTAGATTTCAAATAAATGAAAGGCGGAGGCGCAGAGACTAGAAGCCAATCGTGTGTTAATCATTCCTTCCCCATCAGCGATTTAAAATTGGATTTCCGAGAATCCTCCTTAGTTTTTCCTTGATTAATTTCGCTCAAAACTTTTTTTAAGTGAATTTTTTTAAGTCTCAGGTGCGAAAGAGTCAGTCATGCTTAAAACTATGGGTTTCCTTCTAAAAGCCCTCGAAATTAAAGCTCAGGTAAAATAAACGTTGGAAATAGCATGATGGTGGCGCTACAGAAAACGTGACTTTTGCAACTCCTAAATTAATTTATCGAGGTGTATGGTTCACAAATGAAAATGGAATGAATGCTTTTTGAAATTAATTGACGCTGCCGCTTGCCCTCGTTGTCTCATCATGGTCACTACAAGACGCTTCCTTCATTTGTCCTAGGGCATAGCGGTGTCAATCAGCTCGGGGGCGTCTACGTCAATGGTAGGCCACTCCCAGATTCAACGCGTCAGAAAATTGTAGAACTGGCGCACTCTGGTGCTAGGCCTTGCGACATTTCTCGAATTCTGCAAGTATCTAACGGATGTGTTTCAAAAATACTTGGAAGGTAAGGGTTTCCGAAAATCCGCAATGCTTCAAAATCTGGCTAAATATTGTTCAATTTTAAATTTCAAAATAATTTTTTTCAAATTTCAGATACTATGAAACGGGGTCTATAAAACCGAGAGCGATAGGAGGTAGCAAACCGCGCGTAGCCACGACGCCCGTCGTCTCCAAAATTGCCGACTACAAGCGAGAGTGTCCGTCAATTTTCGCTTGGGAGATTCGGGATAGGCTCTTGGCCGAAAACGTTTGCACCAACGACAACATCCCAAGCGTAAGTTTAAAAAAAAATCTTCTTCATTTTTTACATGTTTTGCAGTTTTTGAAAAGAAGATTCCAAAAAATGTTGTATCTTTTGATGTAACTCTTGATCTGAGGGTGAATGTAGAAAGGTTGGGGTTGTTTTGTGTGTTTTGAACTAATGCGGTGCAGGAGCGGTGGCCGTGTTTGGAAAGCGAATTCCCCAAAGGCCTTCTTCCGATGATGATGAGCGGTGGGAAATGAATACAAATTCGTTTTGGGGGAAGCGGGTAATGGAAGGAGATTAAAAGGAAGAAGAAGCGCTTCATTTCAAAAAAGTCGCTTCTTTCAAGGAGCTTCTTCTAAAAGCTTCAAGCCGAAAAAGAAGTAGTGCTTCGTATTGGGACTTGAAGGGCGGATTAAGGGTAGATATTTAAGTCCCTAGCCCATCACCGCATCAAAATCCAAATGGATTCTAGAAAAGGAAAAACTTATTTTGGACAGATTCTACTGACAACTTCCCAACTGTCCGTCACTTCCACTTTCATCGAATCACCCAACCGAAACAACGCCAGGCACATTTTCCCTTAACGCACTTTCCCTAGGTTAAGATGTTATCCAGCCTCATCCGAAAGATCTGCTTCAATTTCCTTGACAAAGTCCAATTTTTGTTCTGTAAATTAAAGTTAGGAAAACAGGTTTTACTATTTTTCGCTCGCTAAAATGAAAGTTAAACAATCAAATTTAGTTTAGGCTTTAGTTTTACATTTTGTTTTTTCTAATGTATTTTCTTGAAGCTATATTTCTTGAAGATAATGTATTTTTCCGGTCATTGCCGTTGCTCTGATTTCTTTTATGGAACACGTTCTTTTAACAAGCAAAAAATGTCCAGAGTCAATAATTACTCTTTCAATGAAGATTACACTGGGAAGCTAATTTTATAACTTTTAGAATTTGAAAAGAGTTTTTCGAGAATGGCTTTGACACTTTTGTCAACAGAAATCGTCGCATCATGCTGAAATTCTAAAACGTATTCTTAGAAAAAGTTACTCCGGACATTTTTTTTTAGAAAGAGTTCAGCGCAGCGGAAAGTGAATTTGTAATAAGGGTCCTTTCTCCCTTAATGAAGACGCAGTTGGAATTGATAGGAGCTGGGATCTGCGGTGGGGCTCTTTATTAACCCGTTTTGTCCAACTTCTTCTAATTTGCAGATCACGTCCCTCGAAAGGAAATTCCCTTCCGCTCAAGAGCAGTAGCAGGAGTTAGTCAGCAGCTTTCTTTTCTCTTCCCAATCATTAGGGAAGGAACACTTTTTGTGTGGGAAATTTTAAAAAATCATTCGGGACTAAAAAGGGGTGATTGGAAGGAATGGATGGGAAAATGCACACTCTGGAGGTTTAGTTGTGAGACTTTGGCGCTTCGAACAAGGAGAGGCTGGAAGGAAAGAATGGATATCCATCTGGAGGCATTAAACCATTCTTACACGCCAATGAACACAAATAATATCCACATAATCACATCCAAGAGCCTCCTCGGCGGCGCAGGCCTCTCCGTCGAAAACCAACAAATTCTAAATGTTTCCCAAAAAAAAATTCACAACCGCTCGTTCCCTGTGGGGGAAATCAAACTTTGGCTGAATGAGAGAAAAAGTTTTCGTTTGACGTGCCTCTTAATGGAAAAAAGTGCAATCGCATTTTCTGCTTTCACTTTGCTTTCTCTTTTGGAATCAACGTCATTTTCAGTTACTTCAAGTTTACAGACACCGCTAAAACTTAAGACACTAAAATGCCAGCTCTGTAAATAACGTTAATCTGAAACTTCAGAATAACCAGCATAAAAAAAATACAATATTAAAAACACTGTTGAATTAGGTGGCTAAAAGACCTTAGAATCAGCCTAATTTAGAAACTTAACACTTGGTTTTGTATTGCTTAAATTTTGAATTTCGAATTGGAATTCGTATTGATGCAAGCAATACATACTGCACAATGCAGCACTACAGTTATTAAATTAGTTTGACGAAAGCAACCCCTTATTTTGGTCAATTCTGCAGAGGGTTGCATTATCGTAAATTTTGTGTTTGGTGTTGACAGTGTTACGTGGCGTTTCAGGGCCCTTGGACGTCATTGGTTCTTTTGACTTGCATCGAACCACAGAATAATTGGGACCCACGTTCCAATTCCCCTTGAAAACGATTTCGTGTCCCGGACAGACTACCCCTCCACCTCAGAACACAAATCATTATGGAAATGAGACCCACTGGGATCCATCGCTGCTAATTAAGCGTCCTTCAAAAGAAACCCTTTGATCACCAAAACGACGCTTCAGCCCTCTTCACGACAGTCGTGACACAATTGGAGGTCACGGTATTCATCCTCACACAATTTCTTTAGAACAACCATCCAATCAAATCATTTTGAGCGGAAGCGGACAATTTCATTTAAATCTTTTCAATTCAAGAAAGACCTTCTTTTAAAATCATGTCTATTCATTCGCATCAACATCTACGAACAAAACAAGGACACTAAAGAGCTCGAGAATAATCGAATATTTTTCGAAAAGTCGGAAAGTTAATGATTTTTTATGGAAAATTAATTTCTTGTGGAAATTAGAAATTGAGTCATCTAAAAAATTAGGAAATCGTTGAAGGGATCAGTCGAGCGATATGTTGCACCAGCGCAGCGTGCCTGCCTTCCGAAGCAGCCGGGTTCGCTGCTGCAGCGCTGCTCCCTTAAGCCCCTAATTCTTCTGAATTGGAAATTCAATTAAAATTTGGAGCTAGTTCTATTTTGTGGATATTTTTTTGTGGGGAAAAAGGGGATTGAGAACTTTTGAAACGTTCTGTATGTCTCCGTCCTGTTATTTCACTCCTGACTGAATTTGAATAGAGCATTGGCACGCTGCAGTGCACTCATTGAGCAGTAGACCTCCTTCCCTTTATCCTCTGGATCAGTTGCACTCTGCCCCTCTCCTCTTGTCCTGTCCAAGTCTGGGACACTTAAGGGCCCCTTCCATCACAAGGATCAATTGTCCTCGGAGGCCCTTGGATCATCCCCTCCCTTCATCCGCTAATCAGCCTCATCATCTCGATACCCCTAATCACTCAATATGCTCTCCTTGGCCTCCGAAATTCAGGCGGGCCCTTCGACTCGGCAAGGCCAATGAGCCCTTAGAATATTAAGGTTCTCTTGAATCTAAGTGATCTACGTCTGATATGATATGACTTCCGACTCGCTTCCAACTTCCGGTTGCAGATTCCGGCTTCGGTTTTCACATATCTTGAACGAAATATTGCGATTTGTGTTTCGATCCAATTGTTCAAAATTTTAGGTCTAAGGCTCTGTAACGTATTCGTTGGAAATTCGTAATCTTTCAAAATCCTTTCATGTTATAAATGGATTTGGGTTAGATGGGATCGGTTTTCGAATTTGAAAAGGAAAATTGAGTTTTGTGCGTTGACTGTATTTGAGTGAAAGTCCTCTTCTTTGATTTTTTTTTTTTTTCGAATGAAAATTTTCAATTTGCCAATCGATGTCCAAAGGGCCCTAGCACTGGAAACGGATTCAATTATCGTCTAATTCTGATATTCAATTTAAAGTTTAAATTCCCTGATGAGGCTCACCACAGAACAAGTGAGAGTACCCTTCCAGAACCACTTCCACCACTCCCAGGCATCTTCCAGCCCACTGCCTCCAACCGCCCAGCACCAATTTACAAATAGAAAACTATTTCCAGACGTCCCTTCATCAAGGGACCACTATTTTAAATTACAAAATCAAAATCAGCAGCCCCTTCCTCAACGTACTTTGTTGAATAACATCCCTTGTGCAACAATCGATCTCGCCAACAATTATATTGGAAATCGAGAAAAATATATTTTACTCAATTACTCATTTGCTAAAAAATTTCTCCTTTCGTCATGCTTTTTAGAAAACTTTCTATCCCAGCGGACTTGAGTAGTTACGTCCAGTTTAAATTTCTATCGAATTGTTGAAAATTTTTGATACACCTTATTAGTTGTTTAGGGATTTCAGAAAAAAATTACATTTGAATTTTTTTTTACTAGGTGTCCTCAATAAATCGGGTACTTCGAAACTTGGCATCACAAAAGGAGCAACAATCAGGTCCAACGGCCGATTCCGTCTATGACAAGCTGCGCATGTTCAACGGTCAGGCCGCGGTGAGCGCGACAGGGTGGGCATGGTATCCAGGAGCAGCTCCAGGCCCACCGCTAGGACTTCCAGCACCCACCACCCCCATATCCGCATCCCACCTACCCTCCGTAAGGGACGACCTCCATAAACGGGGTAAGTTGAGATTATTCATTAGGTAAACCATTACTTCAAAAATATCGAAGCCTACTGTCAAATTTTCACGGGTCTCGGGTAATTAATTAATTCATCGACTGATCGATTTGGTGGTGAAATTTTCACGACTTTTATATATTTTGGGGTGTTAATTTGTGGATCCACATTTGTTAGATCCACTTATACTTCTACCTGAATTAAAGGTGTGAAATGGTTTTCAATTGGAAAAATGTCAATGTGATTATTGAAGAAGAAAAGTTTGAATTGGGGATTCATTGCTTTGCCTCTCAAGCCTTAATAGTAGTTTGAACACTTCTAAATAATAGTTCCACGACCATTCAAAGGTATGTTTGAGCCTGGAAAGTCCTTTAGAGAACAAAGTGGGCACTGAAGGACCCAAGGGAAGGAGCCCTTTGTTTGACAAGGAGATGCCTTGTGTTGTTGGCATTGTTGTCTCCGAGATTAGCAGTTTCACTTTGGATGGACTCTCAAGTACCCCTCTGGTCTCGTCAATAGGGACCCTTAGACTTAAAGAGCATGCACCCTTCGATCCAAATAATTTCGGCATTAGGAGACTTCAAGGGCTCCCATCCCAGAACCATTAGGAGGCAAGGACCCATCTTCAGGTAGCAGTCAACTTTCTCGAAAAGTCCCACACTCCCTTACCAAAAAAGCCAGCGATTCCATTGACAAAATGGTCAAAGAAAATGCCTCTAATAAATGTAACAAAACTTTTAAACCTACTCGCCCATTAGCCACTTGAATTGAAAAAAAATTCAAGGCCAATAAATCCATGGATTCAACAAATGAAAAATGGTCACAATACATTCCTTACGTTACGTTACATTTGTTAACAACTTGTGAAAGCATTTTTGCTTAAGAAGTTTCCAAAATAGGACAAACTTTTGAAAAGACGCAAAAATGTAGGGCTTCATTTTTAACAAATCCTTGTATGGAGACGTGTTAGAATAAAGCAAGCAAGTGGCGTATTTTCAAAATACTTTTAAATACCTTTAAAGGATTTTGAATTTATGGCTAAATTACTGCATCGCATCAGTAAAAATAGCAATAAATATTAATTTAATAATATGAATTAATTAAAAATAAACTTAATTATATACCTCCTAATCTGAGTAGAGAGATGTTCAGCATTAAAGGTAGGATTTTGTTTAAATAATCAGTTTCACGCTGATTCCAGTGCTTAAATTTTGCTTTTTTAGTTACCATTTTGATGAAAGAAAATCCTCACATTAGAAGGACTTCCTTTTCACTGCTTTCTCGAGTTCTTTGAAGCAAGGACGTTTACTTTAGATTTTTAGAGAATAAATTTTAGAAAATGGACTTGAAAGGCTGTTTTGCACAAGATGTATTCTAGCGTACATTCTAAAAATGTGCTTTTGCTTAAGTGCACTTGTTTAGCAGTTGGACTTCCTTTCGTCAAACAAATTCTGCCTTTGAAAGCCTTCTTTTCATTACGGAAAAAGGACCGTCCTCATTTCTTTCGTAACGAGATAATGAGCAGTGAGCGGAGAAAGCACTCACTTAACCTTTGACTTCAGTGCTCAAAAGACCAAAAAAATCCAGCTTTCTCTGAAGTGAAAGCGATCCCTTACTTTTAATTGGACGTAAAAGTGGGCTCAAAGCGTGTTAAATGAAAGACAATGACAGTGTTGTTGAAATGTTTTATTTGATCAACATTTTGCTAATTGTACCATTTTTTTTGTACCATTTCTATTCTAAAAGTATTACAATTCTAATTAGTAATAGTTAATGTTAGTGATGGAACAACACTTATTTCAGGAAAGTTCGGATTTTGATAAGACTTTCGTTGAATGTTGTCAATGTTTCAAATTATTTTCAAAATATTCATGACCAACGGCCCGAGTTACAAGAGCAATAAAACAGTAACGAGTTAAGGGGAGGGGACTTGAAGGGATTTTGACCTACGCTTTGAAATAACGCGTCGTCGTTTTTGGTCCTTTGATCAGCCTCTATAACCTCATCTTCATTATGTAAAAATTATTCGCATGATCCTAGTCATAGGGCACGACAAATAATGTCTCTCGTCCTTTCATTGCATTTGACGCTTCACTAACTTTCTAATTTATAAACCCTTATCTAACGCTGCACGAAACGCAGCAATTTCACAGCACTAACGACTATGCGTTCGTTGGAAGATGAAATTACTTATTTCTATTATAGCCGTTTCGGCACATTTTCCCAATTGCGAAGTTTTGAATTATTGTAATTGGCACAGTAAATAACAGAAACATTTCCGCTATAAAATTACTAGTTCTACTATTACTATTCAGCTAAGTACGCTTATTTTGTATGAGCACTTTCGACATTGTTCTTGCGATAATATGATTGTGATTAGTTAAAAACCGACCAATCTAAATTTGGAAAATTTTGTTAATTTTAACCTTTACTGAATTTTATTGCAAACGACGTTTCTTTTTTTACAACAAACCTGAATTTTCAGTAGCATTGTAGTGAAAGTATGTTTACAGTTGGCTAATAATTCGGCTTTCGCTCTGGACAAGAGTTTTCCTTTTAGTTTACAGCTACTAAAAAAAAGCGGCGTACATTATTTAAAATGGGCTCTATTATTTGCGAATGTAAATTTAAAATGAAGCGTTATTTTGTAAATTAGCCTAACTAAACATGAGGTTTCCCTGCTAATGAGGTCTCTCTCCCATTATTTCTAATGCAAATCTTCCATTATGAAGAGAAAGCGGAGACAGGAAGTGAAGGCGATGAAATTGGTCTGTGAGGCGTGAAGTGGGTTCCCTCGTTGATTCTGCCTTCCAAATCACCCCTTCTGGATGCAAATAAACAGAGGAAGGGGTCTTTGTTTCCTGGAAATTCTAAAAAATTCAAATCTGGAAAAATGGAGATGTTGGTAGAGGGAGAGGGCCCTGCGAGGGTCCCCTAGGGAGCCTCCCTTCCACAGCCAACTGCTTCCCGTGTATTAAAATGATGTGGATCGTGCCAATGAAGTCGTCCCTAGTCCAACGCCGTTTGTTAGCTTTTCCACCTCAATAGTTCTCAATTCAAAAGCCTTACGCAACCAAAGACTCCCATTTTCATATTCCACGTTAGAACCTAACGAGAAAGCGTTCCATGTTCCCAGCATAACCTAACAAACTCAACATTTTCCCAGGCATCAAATACTGGTACAAATTGCCAATTTAAAATATTGTGGTCAACTCCCAACAAAAATTAGCTACTACACAGTGCTACAGAATATCAAAAGGAAAAAAAAAAGGAAAGTAGTGAAAGTGTCCAAATATATTTTCTCTTTTAGCTAATTTCATGTTCCGATTGTTGCATTTTTAACTTTATTTTTATTCACTTGATTCATTTTATTCTCCATAATTATTGAACCTGATCAAATGACCAGGAAATAGTGGGAAATGGAATTCAAAATTTTAGATTTAACAAACGACCACACTGTAGTAGCAAGAGAAGGAAAAAAAATTAAATTACATCAAACTGTAGAAATCAAATTCTAAGAAATTATGACGAATCAAATTAGGTCTTATTCATAGTGATAATTTGTTATATGGGATCGTTTTCATGGTGGGTGAGCCGAAGGGAAAGTCGTAACAAGATGAAACATTGTTTCCTTGGTCCAAAGTTGATTAAATGTCCCAAGGGTGACAGGGGTTAGAGCGACATTTGTCATAAATTGTTACAAATAGGATGAACTACACAACTCATCACGTAACGAGCTTCCACAAAAAGGGTACTTTGTCTGGGGGCCTTAAAGGACTCCCCAGAGAAAGCAACTTTCTCCACTCTTTCTCCTTTGGCAATTTCCGATGGGAAAATTTTGAATAGGTTGAAAATTAGGGAAAAAATAAGGCTGAAGTTATTATTTGTAAGTAAAATCACCGTGTCACTATTGACATGCCCTTGGAATTGATGTTAGTTGAGACTAATTGCATTTGAAGTGGGTGGGGAGTGTCCGTGGAGAATGCTAAGGGTTCCAGCAGTGGAACCAAGGGTGTGTGCTGGACTGCTTTTCGTAATTTGTGTTTTTGGGTGGAGTGCCGTGACGGAGCATTAGATCATTTGGTAAGATGATTGATTAATTTGTTGTTTCAGAAGTAAATAGCGAGGGGACGTCAGATGGGAATTCGGATCATAATTCATCTGACGAAGACTCACAGCTCCGTCTCCGCCTCAAGAGAAAGCTCCAGCGCAATCGAACCTCTTTCACCAATGATCAAATTGATGCGCTCGAGAAAGGTAGAGATACAATTTTTCCTTAACTTAACGTTTTTTTTGTGCTTTTAGAACGTGCTATCCGCTTAATTTTTCAATACTTAGAAGTGAAAATTTGTTTTTGATTTCTATACGAAGTTTTGAAAAATTGGTATTGACATTTTTAACAGAATTTGAGAGGACCCATTATCCAGACGTATTTGCCAGAGAGAGACTAGCGGACAAGATTGGTTTGCCCGAAGCAAGGATACAGGTAAATTAATGGCAAATTATAACAGTGGAAACGAAAAGTAGACTTTTGGGTTGTTTGAATATTTTTAAAATACAAATGTTAAAACTTAAAAATGGGAAAGATGAGTCTTACAAATTTTCAAGATGACATTTATAAACTTATTATATTAGACGAATTTTTTATCAAATTAAAAAAAAATCACAGTTGGAACTAAAGTTATGTCAATGCTCTTGGTTTAGGTTTGGTTTAGCAATCGCCGTGCCAAGTGGCGTCGAGAGGAGAAATTGCGGAGCCAGCGCCGTGGTGGAGGTAGCAGCGGCGGCGGATCCGACCATCACATTGGAAGCGGTGGGCCCTCACCGCCACCTCCCTCCGTGTCATCAGCATCGACCCGCCTTCCGCTAAACTCCGGTTTCAATTCGATGTATGCGTCCTTACCACAGCCCATTGCAGCGATGCCGGATTCCTACAGGTACGGAACCTATATGTACGAACCAGTTTTACTCTCCTTCCATCACTATTTTCAGCTTTATTTCACTACCGCAGCAGCACAAAAAAAATACCAAAATGGCTGAATACATTAAAAATATGGGTAGAACACAAAAAAATGTAGCAACAGAAGATCGTGTAGCAGGAAATAAGAGGATCCCAGCATTTGATTTGTGACAGTTTGAATGAGGGCTGAAGTGGGGCGGCTGGCTGAGGGCACTGGGCTAAGTAGACTTGGAAACAGTGGCAGGTGGGCGGATGAGGTAAAGGGCTCTCGGGGAGCCATTGAAAGGAGAGCCCTTAAGGGCCGCTACTTTTTTAATAGACGGAAGGGGTGAGACAAGAGGTTTTTGTTGGGTAACTGCCCTGGGAATTGTAAATGCGGACGGAGTGTTGAGGTTTGAGGCTTAAATTAAACCAATGTCTTAGTGTGGGCGGTTGAAAAATGGCGGCGGACCCTTTCAAAGTACCTTTATGATATTACGTTTCATTGCCAGCGACTGCCTCCTTTGTCGAGCAGCCAAATTCAGCGCAATCCCTTACGCATCACCTCCTCTTCCCAAAAGAAGGAATTCTAATAATAAACTGCCGCTTCAGCTCCACCTCAAAAGAATCAATTTCAAAACGAATTGAGTCAGGTTCGCATCTGAAGCGACATTGCGAACAATGGGACGCCCCTGACAATGGTGACACCTTTGTTCGGGCAGGTGACGTCCAGAGGAATATTGTCGTCAGGGTCACTTCCCCACGATTTAAAAAACTCATTAAACTTTCTACGGTAGACTTCCCAAAGAATCCATGCGTAAATGCGTAATGTTTGAGTAGAATAGGTGTAGATCTCTGAGCGTTTGAATTTACTGGAAATGCTGGGGTTCATGTTGAGCAGAATCGATTTGTTTTCTTCCAGTTCCATGACCGGAAGTCTTAGCGGAATGGGAAGTAGTTGTCTACAGCAGCGCGAGCCAGCACATCCGGCGGCCAGTTACTCGTACATGTTCGGAGGTGATCCGCTGTCACTCGGCGGAGCCTATGGCAGCCGCTCATCGCACTGTGGACAAGGGTCGGTTACTTCCGGTGTCAATTCGCACTCCTACGGTTCAAATGTTTCCTCTGCTCATGGAGGCTCTGCCAGTCAGTACCATGGTAAGGTGGACATTAATTTAGAACAATGGCAACAATTAAAAAAAATTAAAAAAATTCTTCAGCTCAGCTATACTTTTAATAACTTTTCTCTGGGAATTATACAACTATGATATTCCTTGATCCGTGTTCGAATCCCAAAAAATGTCAATCAATCGATCGTTTGTTTGACGAAACAAACGATTGATTGATTTTACGAAGAATGCTTCCGAGTTTCAAATTGTTTGAGACCTAGCCAAGTACTTAATATTTCCGGTAATTTCAGGCGTAATTTCGGCTGGCGTGTCAGTTCCTGTACAAATTCCAAGCCACGGTCCAGATTTAGCTTCCAACTACTGGTCACATCGACTCCAGTGACCAGTGAACCCGACGTCAAGGACCTATTGGGCAAAAACGTTTTCGCCTCCACATCTCGGACTAAGTACCACAATTTATGTCAAGGAGGTTGGATTTGGCCAAATCGTTTCAATCTCAAAAATTCAGACGAATATTACTCAAGGAAATAATTTATTTGTGCAATAACAGAGAAAGCAACAATTGAAAAAAAAACACGGCAAAACGGATCTTTAGGAGTTGATCTGTTATCTCACTCAATCAAAATGGTATACAAATAGTTAGGAATAATTAATTTAATTTACCTCTTCTTAAGAATCTAGGCCAACATTTTGTACAGAGTAAAAAAAGGGGTACAGGGTCAACCTAGTTTTTGCTAAAGATGCAGAATTACACCAAATTAATTCCCGAGTTATTTAACGAACAAGGGAAGACTGAAAATCGTAATTACCTAACCTTAGCTTGGGCGTTAGATAACTTCAGAAAATCATTTCAGTCCGATAACAAATGACAGGATAGAGCACTACATTTGTTTTAACATGCATTTCTTTTTAAACGTGATGTTTTAAAAATCCACTGTCACTTGACACAACAACGTTTCCGCTTTTTCGCTCAACCCGCATAACTAACTATTAGTTTAATACGTGTACAGAACTTTGTTAGTAAGCTCATCCTGGACACTCAATAACCAATCAGTATTAAGTAAAAACGAACTTCTACATTTCGTTTATGAACAATTCTTTATTGGACTTCAAATGATGTCACTCATGTCGTTTCATCACTTTCATCAAGAATTCATTTAGCGACAAATATTTCAAACGCTTTTTCTTGACTCATTCTTTTCAACGAAATCGCTTGAACGAAGAGTTAATGAAGGTCAGACGCGTCCTGGAAGTTAATAACCGTGTAAGCATTATTCAGTTGGATTCATCGGTTCCTAAGGGGTCCCCTCTGCATCAGTAACTCTTTCAATCAAAGGGAACCGATTCAAAAAGAATTCCTAATCCCTTCATTGTAATTGCAGTATCAAATGACCCATAAAACCCACGAGATTCCATTGTTCCTTTTTTTAAAGGAAGGCTTTGACGCCCTCTCGATGGCCATTGTCGCTGCTTCGGTAAAAAAAAAATCACCCCCAAGACTCGCAGACACTTTACAATATCAAGTCACGTAAATGGGGAACGATAATCGACGGTTGATATAACCTTTTTAAAGATATTTACCAAATTCTAAAATTAGATTTTTTTTTTGTTATTATTTTTTAATTAGTTCAACTAGATTTCAATTTATTTACCCGTAAAATTCTACCAGGCTCAATAAATAATTTGTCAGATAATGAAGCTTTTGTACGCTTTATGTCACTTTGCTGTACTTTGTTCTGAAATTACTTCCATAACTAATACAGTTCCTGTACTGGGTAAATAAGAAAACCTACTTTTGTTCTGTCTCTCAGTCTTTGCGTTGGCGTAATTCGAAAGTCCCTTAAGCAATGTTTTCGGCTGCCCTACAAACCGGGTCCGTGTCGATTAGCTAATTAGCGGCGTAGTCTCTGTTGCGGGACCTTGACGCTGCAGGACATATTGAAGTCGAAGTTCCCGGAATTTGTTGAGCGTGAGCCACCTTGGCCAGGACGGAGGTGGTGGGAAAGGGGCCCTTCTTTGACCTCGTTCACGCCTGAGCTGGAAGACAATACCGCCAAATGCCAAAAGAGCCCAAACAATCGCGAATACCAGATCTAAATGCAAAATGGAAATCAATTAAAACTCGTACACTTATACCATAAGGTAAAGTGTATAATACTCAAATTCGAAAAGAAAAAATCAAATTCTAAAACATTGTAGAACAAAATGGAAACTCATTACTTTAAATAAAATACGAACAGCGTGCATTAAGCGTGCTTTCTAAAACTTTACTATTCTGTCGACGACTAATGATGAAACACTGTAGCGACAAACTTTGACAAGAGTCGTGACAGGTCTCCCGCAGAGCAATTATTCGTAAAAGCGAAATGGGTCTTACCTGGAGCTTGAAACGGTGGGTCAATTATAGCGCTCCCAAATTTGGGCTCAGTAGCTCTCCTCAGGAAATTGAACATTATGAATTTCAGGTTACTTCCCCAGTATTGGTCCACAGGGAATATGAACAAATAGGAGCCTACACAGCTTGAAATCAGAATGCTCGCCTGGATAAATAATTAAAAAATTGTTAAAAAAACAAGCGCGTTATAAGACCGGGTACATTATTTTTCTGCTCAAACAGCAGTTTCATTGCAACTGAAAACAAACCTTGGAAGATTAAAAAAAAGCTTTTTAACAATATATTAACTCACCACAACGGGAAATGAAATGAGAGCCAATGGAACGACGAGAACGAGGCAGGCAAAGGCCAGCCAGAACGTAATATTGTCCCTGAGTACATTGAGGTCAACTGTGAAGAAAGCAAAAAGTAAAAGTGAATTTCTGTTGGGAAGGACGTCTAAATGTAAGCTGAAAACGTAATTGAGTTTTGAAAAAGGAGGGTAGAACAGAAGGGCTCCTCTGTTCGCATCACTGACTTCCAAGAGGCTGTGCCTCAAAACTCAATGTCCTAAAATCGGTGAAAGTAAATATTAGGCGGGTAGCCAATTTCGCTTTCTCTTTATGGCGGGTCCATCCGCTGCTTTCTGTGATTGCCTCTAACAAAAAAAATGTCAAAGAGCTCCCGAAATTGTTTACACTGCCCTTTAGCAACCAAAGTTGTTCATTTTCGTTTCGTTTCCAACTTCTCCAAAAAGGAAAGTGCTCAAGGGTAAAAGCGTTTAGGTGGTCATGTCCCTTTCTTCTTCCTGCTAAAAACTGCATTTCATCATTCGAGCGTGAAACGACAAATTGAAAATCAAAACAAATCAAGAAATTTTAAATTTCTACAGTAGCGGCAGTGACATGACTTTTAAGTAATTTAGAAATTTAGACATGCTGGAATCTACACAATACTTATCGTTCGCCATGATACGGTGTTTCCATTTTAAAGAGCCATTTATATTCCGTGGAGTACGATAAGATAAATCAGTGACGGAAGTTGGGAGAAAAGGGAAACTTGAATGGGACATGGGTGTATTTAGGCTCTCTCAGTTTCTATTTCTAAAATAATAGAAAATTTTGGCGCACTTACCCAGTGGGGTGTACATGACGATGGATGAGAATAGGATTCCTAGGACGAGGCATCCAACGAAAACAGAAACGATCGGTGCTCCAAGACATGCCCAAATACCCAACACAGCTAGCCCACCGACCACCCCTACTCCTATCACCGCTAGCGACACATTAACTGAAATAGATTTGAAATTAGTCTCAAGAGTCACTGATCCGATATATGAAAAAAGAGAATCAGGACATCATAGTGAAAGCCAAAATCGAACTTACTAAATGTTGTAGAGCTGATCAGCATGAAGACAACTATGCAGGATATGATTGATGCTAGACAAAAGCCTAACAAAAATGATTGACCTTTGAAGAAACGATGTCCAAAGAGTGATAGGAATAGACCAAGAAACAGTAAGCACGCTCCAACAATCTTATCCAATACACCAGCTGAACAATAAAAAGAAATAGAAAGTTAGAGCCTATTGGACCAAATAGAATAAAGTTTTAGTGTATTACTGAATATGTAGCATGGCTCAAAATCTGAGACAATTGTACACCCATAACTCGCCGTTGGAACGTATGCGGCAGAAGAAGTCAACCCACGTACAATTATTGCAACAATAGTTCCAGTTCCAATATAATTTGCGAACTCAATCCTATTTGGAGGCTGTCCCGTATAAGCCACCTTGATTTTGAAAAATACTTAAAGGATATGTTAGAAACGCTTTAGGGATATGTAACCTTTTTCCCATGGACTTCGATAGATTTCCAAGCACTCATTAGTCGTAAATTTTGAAACAATGTCTGGCGACTTGTATCTTTCTCAGGCAAATAAAGATGATAAATATCATACTGAAGTTTCCCTCCATCACAAGTTGGTGGGGTGACATCCAGTGGCCAAGAGGCAATAGGATAGTGAACGGTAAGCATCCAAAGTGAATAGGTTGTTGGAAGGAAAGGAGCTATCCGTATCGACTGTTCCATATTACATCCACCAGGAATGGGAGCTATGATAGCAATTATGAAACGTCTTTTAAGGTTAAGGGGTACTTTAAACAGGCACTTCATTGTGTGCATGATACTTGCTGGGTTGGGTAGAAATGACGACGGGAGACAGCAAAGGGTGGAGAAATGAAGGGTCTTGTAGAAAATTAATTTTCCTTATCAGTGAAAGCAGAACAAGACGACGAAGGGTTCTTTTGTGTAAGGGGTCATAGCTTTAAATACAAAGTACTCACCATTACTATCATAGACTTGTAATCCAAGAAGAACGTAAACAGGGACTGCGTTCAAATTTCGAAGATAGACGATAATCGTCGACGTAACGTCACTTTGGGAGTCCTCATTTTCATCGTTGTTCAAAATTACAAGACCAATGTTGCCTCCAGTTGTAAAATAGCTCTTTTCGAGGGTTCGATTATAGGAAAGGGTCACATTGCCAATGTATACATTAGCCTGAATAATGCTAAAGGCCACATCAGACGATATGTTGGTGGCGGAAATAAGACATTCTTCCAAAGGGCGTACTTCAATCTCCGCAAAATTGTTTACCGGATTCAGATGAATTGTATTCTCTGCAAACAACATTTAAAATGCCAGAAATGAAATTCTTAAGGAAGTTTTAAAAAATGGTTCTAATCTTAAGTGCTGAGTAACAATGCATTTAAAAGAGATTAAGCTTGACGAGGCCGATTTTTGTGACTCATTTTCCGAATTTAACTTCTAGATACAATGGACAATCGAAATGTCACTAACTTTCGGAGTATTTTAGTTCGCTGACTACTTATCAACTCAGTAGTTAGGCACATATCAACGGAGAGTGCCTTTAACAGTTAACTTATCTTATTCTTACAATAAATTACAAATTCCTATTAAATGAAACACCATTTCCTTACCTTTTGCAGTGCATGTTAGGAAGATGTAGATACTACAAATTATCAGTATTTTAATTGTTGATTTCATTGTGTTTGTAGACTATACACCAGAAATTACACCGGGATTTTGTTTCTAAAAAAAAATGGTAAGATCAACAGAATTTACAGAAATGAAATCTTAAAATTGTTTACGTATCTTTACCAAGATCACTGCGTAGTGATAGTGTACCTTGTCAGTCGCGGATTCGTCTGGACACTGAACTGTGACAAGGGTGACACAATCGGTGACACTTGACACGAAAAGGACGAAATTCCGGAATGTGTCACGATTTGTTTACATAACTTTCACCTTATTTTGATGGTTGAGTTTTGATAAGCAGCTGATTTGGCTTGAGCTTTGTTTGAGATTTAAGAGGAGAAAGCTCAGCCTCCCAATCTCTGCCACCAAACGATCAGCTGTGCAGTACCATCTCGAGTCGTGCGCCACACTGTCCTCCTGTTAACAACCATGAGATTTACAAATTATTATATTGAATACCAAGACAAAAGAGTGCTTTTTTAGTTTTAATTTCATGTAGCTTAAATTACTAACAATATTCAGTTCACCGTAATACAAGAAGTTTTACTTTTGTGACAAAACTAAGAAAATTATTAGAGTAATTAATAATAATTACTTACTCTGTGTTAATTTACACTATGCATTACAAAAATAAGTAGTTTAGTTCAGGTCAAAACATGTCAAGCTTAAATATATTTTTGTGTTAGTATTCAAAATTAAACAAATATTAATATTTTTATTTTACTAAACTGTAAGATTCATTAACATAAGTAATTGTTGAGGTCAGACTGGGAGGTAATACCAGTTAAATTTAATGATTAAAACGCTTAAATATTTCTTATTAGTTTCAGTTATTTCAATTACTCAGCTGCTAAGCAAATAATACAAGAAAGCAAATTATGCAAATTATTAAAAAATGTTTCATGTCGCGTAAGTTATAATTTTAATTTAGGGCGGTGCAGGACTCTTGGGATGTGACAGTCCTACTAAAAGAGTGAAAGTGCATGTGCAAAGAGCAGTGAATCTGTTAAATTGTGCAGTTTGTGCCAGTGGGTTTGGGTGTGGATCGATTAATGTCCAATTACTAATTGACGTAATTTAGTTACATAACACTTGCAATTAATCACACCTTCGAGGATGAGCTCTGTGTCCACTTGCTTGGGGGAATGTGGCAAACACAAGTGGACGAGTGGAGCCTTCCTGGGTTAGTTGGCCATTCAGTGATGCATTTCGTCAAGTCTCCCTTCACACCGTGTCCTGTCAACAGAAGATCCACTGGCTCTTCTTCACCTGTAAACCGTTCCTCAGTACCTCATCAATCGGTGTCAACCTTCCATGGGCAAGGATCAGGAGCTCATTGAGGCCGCTCGCAATGGAGACTATCAAGTAGTGGAGAAAATTCTAGCACAGAGGGCTAAGAAAAGCGGACCGCTAGCAAGGTGAATTATTTATGAATTCCTTAGCATAATCAATCAACAAATCATTTGCAATTCGTTCATGAATTAAAGAAACCCGAAATGTGTTATTCCAAAATTAAAACTAAACTGATTTTTACTACGTAGAATGATTTACCAGTATGTTGCTAAGTTGTCATGCATAAATCGTTCAAAGTTTAGGGAAAAGTGGGGTCATACAGACAGACAGTAATGGGTCTGGAAATTGAAATAATCTAAACCTGGGATGACTGCGCATGTACGGGTTCCATTGTAGCCATTTGACCCATTTTTTTAAGACAAGGGTCATGATTAAACTTTTACCGACTTGAATTATTAATCATCATCTCTTCTTCACGTTCTACTATTTTAAAGATCACATTTTGAAGTTTAATACTGGGAGGACAACATCTTACATCTTACATCATTTGATGACAGTTTGTAGACATTTTTTTTTGGAAAACTGTATTGGGTTTCCTTTTTCGCAAGTCGTTTCCTGTAAAATACGAGGTTTCGTGTAAATTTGTGAAGTGCGTGTAAGATTTCTACAAGAAACAATAAAGTACTCTTTTGTTCGAAGTAAACAGGAATTTAGCACGAATGTCGCCGAGGGAAAGTTTTAAATTGTTCATGGTGTGAGTGCGATTGTAAGCCAATTCGATGCGGCATACTTTTTGTGGAGTCTAGTGGCTGTTCTACCTGTTTTATTTCAAAAAGCACGGCTTTGACATAGGATACGATATTACAAACGCTTGTCACCTTGTCGTTTGTCACTACTGCCTTCCAACTTACTTCGTAGATCAAGTTAGACAAGTTCTTTTACAACTGCTTGCTTAAAATCATCAAAAGAAATCGAGTTCTTCTTATTGTGGATAACGACATAATAAAAGTTACACATTATCTTTAACAATAATGTCGTCAGATGCTAATGCAAACACATCTTCGCTATTTTGTAACAGCGGTGTGTTGATATATGGCGATTTCCGATAACTCGCCTGACCTGAAAGGGAAACGATAACCGATAACTTGAGTGACGACAGGTTACTTAACGTGGAAAACTTTCTCTTTTGTATCTTTTGTATTTAAGTCATTTTCAATGAAGAGGTGACATGTCGACATGTGCATGTCAATTTTCTAGGGAACTTGTAAATTATTTCTAGTGACCTTATTAAATATAATTATTATTTAATTAATTGCCTAATCCCCCGGAAAATCAAGAATGGACTTATTTAGTAAAATCTTGCATCTACTAACCAAATTCAATAATTCAGGTTACTGATGTTGGTAATTTAATTTTTTGTTAATAGTTTTAGCTGGGATTGTCATTTGTTTGTCATGTGCGGTTTTTTTTTAATTTATTTTCGAACAACTTAAGTAGTAAAGCTATTGATCGATAGAGAATGATAGTTTTGTACTAACCAAGACCTGTTCCAGTTAATACTTAAGTTCATGCTTCAGTCATTTGGCAAATCAAATTACTTTCACTTTTCTTCCAATTTGCAGCCTGCGTCGAGGGGCTGGAGTAAATGTACAAGATTCCAGCGGATTTTCAGCCTTACATCATGCTGCAGTGAACCGCCACAGGTAAACCTTGAGTCAATATTTGTTTTACTTTTCATTATTAGTTTTTAAGTGTTTACGCTTACGAATTTAATCTCTTAACGATTGCAAACATTTCTATTGTTTGATTTGCTTTGAATTCAATTTGGAATTGGATGAAAATAATAAGTTCTTTGTTCTAATTCTAAAGGGACATTGTCGAATTGTTGTTGAGTCACGAGGCATCCACGAATATCGTTGACCTCCAAGGATCATCTCCGCTTCATTTGGCAGCATGGAGTGGCAACGAAGACATTGTGTCTCTGCTCCTCACCCATGGACCATCCACACCCAATGTCAATCTCCTGGTAAGATAGATTTGTATTTGATCACCTTGAATAACTGACGTACACGGAATCGAGAACCCTATTCGTGTTATTGAGCGCATTTTTGTCTTTCGTTGCAATCGCCATTTTTCCCTAACCCTATCGAACGCTGCAATAAGACGGATGAATGAATCTAAGAATTTTTTTTATGATTCCCTCTCCCTCCCTGGGACTCCGAATCGCTGCTTGGGATAAGGAAGATAAATGAACTTTTTGTCGTGTCGTTTTGGATGATCTGGCCTGCCTGTTTCTTCAATTCCCTTGATCTGATCTAATTGAATACAGTAAAAAAAAATCTGTAAAAATGATTTAAAGTCCACAGCACAAGTAGCGATGAATAAACCCTGAGATCGTATTCATCTTATTTATATCTTGGGAGATGAATCTCGTCGAAAGTTAATTGATTTAGAGTGGACCAAGAGATGAATGAGAAGTTTTGAAAGGTAGAAGCTCCTTTATACAAGGGACAATGGAATGGAGTCATTATTAACTCCCATTATCAAATTATCGTGTTCAACGTTTCATCTGGTTGTGAGACCGAGACCTAATGTATCGTGTTTTTTTTTCGTTATACCTTAACCTCTTAACGTTTCCTGAATTCATCTTTCTCATTCGATTTCACAAATATTTCGGGTACGGAATAACTATATCTTTAAATTGATTTTTTAGCTTTTTATCAAAAACAAAACTTAGGTGGTATTGAATCGAACGTTTGTGGAGTGTTTGAGTCTAGCTAGTTTTTAACAAGGTTCATGTTTCAGTCTCCAAAGTGTACGAAGGTTTTTATTATTTTATTGCATCAATGATTTCGGGGATGAGATGACGAGATGAGGTAGGCAGGTTAGTTGAAGCGAAGTGTCTCCAAGGGTACCCGTCATCTCCAGGCCAAGACTAGGTTAAGTTTGATGTAAAGGCCACAGTGACGTTCTAAGTCTGGATGCAATGGACAGGTTCACATTAATCCCAAACTGATTCAAGTGGTCATTCCACTGGAAAATCTTTTCTCATTATATGCTATTCACTTCCTTCCAAGTTCTGTGGAGAACTGTACCTTTCGCCATCACGCATCGCATTTCAGGTTTTTTTTTATTATCACAGCCCACCAAGAACATTATTACGAGTTGTCGGCATTGAAATTTTATTTTATACTTTCTTTTAGAATCAATCACTGGACACGGCGTTGCATATAGCCTCGCAATTTGGTCACCTTGAAGTAGTTAAGTTGCTTCTAGAGCACGGTGCAAACCCTTCCATTACCAATTCTAGGCAGGAAACGTCGCTAGACCTAGCAGCGCAGTATGGCAGGTTCGTAAACCTCTTGTTAATGTCATATACGTCTTTCGGTGTTCTTAAAAATTATAATTTATTTCAACATTGGACCCAATAGGAAATCTTATTATTTTCGGATTTTTTTTGTCCTATGTCCTATGCACAATGATTTCTGAATATCTAAATCCAAATAAAATATTTAATAGATTGGAAACAGTACAATTGTTGGTTACTTCCCATCCCGAACTCCTCTCCAACTACTCTAGTCTTATCAACCCACGCAACGGATTTCCTCATACACCGCTCCACTTGGCATCCCGAAATGGCCATCGGTAAGCTTTCACTTCTTTTTTTTTATACTTAATTTATTGTGACATTAAACACTACTGCGCTATTTAGGAAAGTGTTGACTGTTCAGATGTTGACACAAGTGCTTAGGATTTAGGAGTTGGCAAGTGTTTGTATTGACTTTTATTAGCTACTTTTGTCACTTTTGCTCAAGGAGGCACTACTCAACTCGAAGTGCTTCTCAATCTGTTTTTCCAAAGTCAGGCACAGGCTAGGCCTAGATTATTGAGTCGCGTCATTGAAATTGTCAACAATGAGAGCCCTTCAGATGACGGATAAAAATTTATTACCTCCGAATTAGCAACAAATTGCTTTCTCCAGAGAGAAAGGAAAACAGAATTTTACTAGATGAGTTAGAAACACTTGTAGTGTTCAAACAACTATACTCTATCATCGATTTTTTTTTACTTATGCTTGCCCACAAATTTTGATAGGAGCGTTGTGGACGTTCTTGTGACAGCAGGATTTGATGTAAACACACGCACCGGCGAAGGCACTGCTCTTCATGAAGCTGCGCTCTGTGGAAAGGTGGATGTGGTTAAGGTCTTATTAGATGCTGACATCGACGTTTGCGTTACGGACAGTGCCAGGAGAACTGCAGTTGACCGGCTTAGCGAAGTTGGACTAAAAACGCCGGTGGCCAAGGAAATCGCGGAGTTAATCAGGGGTAAATCTGAGCCAATTTCTATTTTCAATATTTCTGAAAGCCTAACCTTATGTGAATGCGCCTAATTTCCGGGCTTTCTCCGAGACTCTTTAATGAATTGAGTTATCACATCCTTAACTTTTAACGCTTAATTAATTATTCTGGAAGAATTGTCAAATAGTTATTATTTGGAATTTATAATTGACAGGTGCTCTTAAGAGAACTACTATACAAACGAATGCTCTGTCCTCTCCGCTTAGCAATACACCTCCACAGGTCAAAGAAGGAAATGGGAAACTTCCCTTGAGTCAAATGTAAACTAAATTTCTTAGTTTACGACAATGTATTGCTTGATTTTTATATAATTAGTACCATTTCTTCAGATATGATAATCATTCACAAAGCGACATAGAACCATCTTTATGCAGTAGCGACAAATGTCGCCTTGCCTATTCCCCGCGAAACACGCCAAAGCATAGCAGTTACTTTATTCGGGATAAGACCCGCCGTTCACTCGATGTCTATTTATCAAAGGGACCTGATTTTGATAAGGTACACTCTTACTTTAGTTGAACTCTTGAATGACAGGTTTAAGTTTCTATAACTGCTTACAATGTCTTTACCACGTCTTGCGTAACTCACAGTCTCTATCTGCACCACCGAAGAAACCCCCCAGGCGAAACCTCTCTGCTTCACCCACGCATCCTGACTTCTGCGCCGTGGAAGCGACTTGTCTGGGAGTGTATCCTTGTCTTTCCAGGAATAAATCTCTGGATGAAAGTGTGTACAGAGACACCTGGCGGAACAGTGTTGGGCCGTGTGAGACTAGTCATTCCACCAATTCCATTGACATGTCTCCGCCAGAGCCACCTCATCAATCATACCTCAAGACACCGCAACATAGTAAACCACCTCCCAGGTCCGATGACTTCCGGACTCACAAAAAGTCAGTTTCCGAGCATGTTCGGACTCCACCGTGTTCCGAAGATGTTCAGACAGAATCAACTCTTCATGCTGGTCATAGCTTTGTTTCGGTTGCTCGCATTAATCTGCGCGATTCCAAACGGGAGCAAAGCCCGGGAAATGAGAAGAGAATAAATTCCAAAGAGTCCGCTGTGGACCTAAGCGACGGTTCCGCTCCGGCCTCTGATTCCTCATATGATACTCCAAAGGTAAACGAAGGAAAGCGTTTTCAAAATACAGTGTCTTCAAATAAAAACTGCACACCCAAATTTGTTGCCAAGTCAGAATTTGGAAAAAGCGCAAACTATGAAGGCATCTTTGGATTCTAAATGCGCGAATTTTAACTTCAAAATTTTGAACCAATTGCAATTGCAAATTCAAAACACAAAATGGAATCTAAGCTTAATTTTCCCACCATGTTTTCAAAATAAATAACTTGTTTGGATTTTGGGTGTGCAGTTTTTATTTGAAGGCACTGTAT